>VZRX01004754.1:25564-47762 GCA_013398075.1 Notiomystis cincta
GGTGCTCCTCCGGCAGCCGGAGCCGCTGCGAGCCCGGTGTCGGAGCTGCCCCGTGGCCGGCGGTTCAACCGCTCTGCCTTCTCCCTCGGGGTATCCGCGTCTTGCACGGTCTCCCCTCCGTTGCCTTTTTCCTCCTCTTGCCCCAGAAGCTCAGCGATAAAATTTAAACACAAACTCCCATTTGTGTGTGTGTGAGCAGGGCGTTACTGCCCGGTCCTTACCAGCTTTCCTTCTGTCTGCAGGGTCGTTATTCACTCCCAGGAGAAAGAAAACTCTGATCCGGATTATATTCCCATCAATAGCCGCTTTAAATGTGTGCAAGGTACTGACTGCTGGGGGGAAGGCTGAGAATCCCCTGCTGTTCATCCACAAACCCCAAATTTAGTCGTGTTTCCTGACCTGCCTCCTGAACCAGAGCGAATTGAATCTTTCCCTGTGAAACAGCAACTCACAGTTTATGGAATCCCCTTGTTCCTCATCCAAGCAGGTTGGCATTCCATGTCAGCATGCAGTTGTGAGGAACTTGGCTGGCTCCGGTGCGTGGTGGGCTTGGCATCACACAGAGCCAGCACAAGCAGAGCCTGGTTTAGGGTCTGGAATTTGGTGTCTGTCTCTCGGGCTTCTCTGCTGCGCCAGGAGTTGGGAGCTGTTGCCTCATTCCTGCATGTTGATATCTAAACTTCCATAAGGTCTAGCAAGCTCTCAGCTCCCAGCAGCTACCTGTTGGATAATGAGGGCTTAAATAGCAGCCAGTGACCCTGGGGCAGATCCTGGTCAGGAGTAAAAGTCCTTTTCCCTGGATTTGCTCATTCCCTTGTGTGCAGTTCAGAGATGTTCTGCCCCTGGTCTTGCTCTGTAGAGAAGCTCTGAAGTTCCTTGTCAAGTTGTTTTTTCCCAAAGTAGCTGCACTGATGGGGACAAACCAGGTGTATGAGAACTGTGGTGGAATCCACCTGGGACACACAAGTGTTGGGAGGTGACTGTCCAGGTTCTCTCTGCCAGAGCTGTTAGGAATGTACAGATGTAAATTAGAGCTCTTTGTTCCTCTGTCAGGGCTCTTTTATGGCTGGCAGTGAAAGTGTATGGATATGAAAGCTACTGCAGAGTAACAGCATGAGCTCTACTGATCCTGTTTTTCTCTCTTCTAGAGGCAGAAGAAACTCTGCTGATTGATATAGCTACAAACAGTAAGTTCCATAAGGGCAGTGGTGTGGCTAAAAGTCCTGTCAGGGAACAGCCACTGGTGCTTGTTTTGCCTTCCACTCTTCCCCCAGGCTCTGTGTTTGTCCTCTACTCAAACAGATGTTGTCATCTGGCTCCGTCAGACACTCAGTTGTCATGACAGGCAAGGTTTGAAATGCAAATGATTGAAATATTTGCAATTTTTCTTGCTGCTTTTAGAGCTCTTCTCTGCTAGATTGCAGTGGGGAGAAGGATTCCTAAAGCCCGGAGAACGCGTTGGGGGTACCCCAAGCAGGGCGGGGGGGCCTCAGAAGCGCAGGGAGAGTAACTTGGGTGCAGGTTTCCATCACAGACAGCCCCTGGAAGCTGGCTGGGAGGCCTGTGAGTCTCTGGGCAGCGTGGCTGACTCAGTGAGTGTGTTTGAAGCAGGCTGCAAGGTCCGCATACAGGGGGACGAGGCGCCCGAGCGGCTCTTCGAGATCCCCGACGAGGAGCGCTGCCTGGGCTTCCTGTCCGAAGTGCAGAGCATACAGGAAGGTGAGCAGAGGTGCTCCTGTGCCTGTGAAATCCTCTGCCAGCAGTTTCTGACAGGGATGGGGGTTTTTTTCCAGCCCACCTGAAAGCATCTCTTCCTGAATGTAAGGACTCAGCCATCTGGCATCAGGTGGAGAGGAGCCTCACAGGTCTGTCTCCAGGTACAGTCGGCTTTGCTCTGGGGCCTGTGCAGTGCTGGGGTGCCCAGGGTAGGAGCTGGGTCTGGCCCTGCTTCCTTTTCTGTTAGTTCCTTCCCTAGTGCTCTTTTCACCCTTGCTTTGTGCACATTAATCTCCTTCCTGCCTTGACTTGCAGGTAGTGCCCCTTTCTCCCATTTCCAGGGTCACACAGTTGATTTGGTTTTTTGCTTTCTGTGGAGTCACATTTTTTCCTTCTTGATCTGAGCTGCTTCAGGTTGTTCTCAGGGTGCTTTTTCTTGGATTTTTCATTACAGGAGCTCTGGGGTTTGAGGATGACTTCAACACTCTGAGCCTAGAAGAGAAAAGGAACATGCAGAACCACCAAACGGGGTCTCGGCGGGAGCCCCCGCCTCCTCCTGTCCCTCAGAACAAGCAGTAAGTAAGGCAGGGGATCTGTTCCCATTTGTCCTTTTCTTCCTAGACAGCAGAACCAGTTCTAGTGCTGCTCTTGCCTCCCTAGATTTCAGCGAGAGAGAGAAGGTACCTCTAGAGAGCAGCCCAAGGTCACCAACACGATGCGCAAGATGTTTCTGCCCAGCACACAGTCGGGGCAGAGAGAGGGGCTCATCAAACATGTGCTGGCCAAGAGGGAGAAGGCCTACATCAACCTGCACAACTTCAGGTGAGACCTGGGAGGGAAGGGCAGAGCTGTGGGATCTCTCCTGTGAGCTTGGATCTCACCCAGGATTGGAGCCTGGCAGCTGCTGGTGGGTTGCAGCTGAGGTAGCCAGTGAGGATGATGCAGCCCAAAAGTCACCAGGTGTCCATGGGGCAGCTGCTCCTTTTGTCTTCTGTGTGTGTGTCAGATGTGCTGAGCCTTGGTGAGGCTGGAGCAGGTGGGCAGAAAGAGTGCAGGCAGATGTCCCACCAGAGTGTCGTGGTGCTGCCCCTCGTGATGTGGCGTTAAAAGAGCCAGAGGTTTGCTGGTGGAATGTCTTACTCCGAGAGCAGTGACACTGGGAGCATCTTTGAGGAGCAGCTGAGGGAGCAGGAAAGGTTCAGCCTGAAGAAAAGGAGGCTCAGGGGAACCTTCTGGCTCTCCCCAACTCCCTGACAGGAGGAGGCAGCCAGGGGGGTTCAGACTCTGCTCCCAGGGAGCAAAGGAGAGTACAAGAGGAAATTGCCTCAAACTGCAGCAGGGAACAGTCAGGTGGAATTTCTTCATGGAAAGGGTGGTCAGGCATTGTCAAGTGCTGCCCAGGGAGCTTTGGAGTTTCCATCCCTGGAGGTGTCCAAGGAGCACTTGGACATGGCACCCAGTGCTCTGGGCTGGGTGACAAGGTGCTGATAAGGGCACAGGTCGGACTCCATGATCCTGGAGGTCTTTTCCAGCCTCAGTGATTCTGTGAATTTCAGTTCCCCCCTGGCTGGTGTGGCCTCATACAGGGACAGCTCACAGTGTGTGCTTCCAGCCAGAGCACTGCTGTGCTGCTGTGGTTTCCATTGTGTTTCCTAACAGCTCAGCTGCTTTTGTGTTGTAGGTTCTTTGTGGGAACATGGAATGTGAATGGGCAGTCTCCTGACAGCTTCTTGAATCCATGGCTGGTGTGTGACATGGAGCCTCCAGACTTCTACTGCATCGGGTGAGCAGCTGGGGGGATCCAGGAGGGCTGGGTTTGGTTTAGGTTCCTGTTGTGCTCTCAGAGGCTGCACAGAACTGAGCTGTGTCACACAGGGCCATCTGAGGGCAAAAACCCATTGGATGAGGCAGAGGATCAGGTTGAACAAAGATACAATGATGATATAATAGATTTTCCCAGAGGCATCTGCAGAGCTCACTTGTCCTCTGCCTAAAGTGGTGTTTCTCAGGGGATGGTTGCTGGGGGGTTTGGGGTAGGATCTCAGAGGCAGTGTGGGGAAATTCTGCTGCTTCATTTAGCAAGTGACCATAAGGAGCTGTTCCTCCAAGGGCTGTTGCTGGAGGTTTCAGACTCCTGTAGGAAGAGGGGGATGTGCAGGAGGGCTGGAGGTGTTAAGCTCTTGGCTTTCCAGGTTCCAGGAGCTGGACCTCAGCACAGAGGCTTTTTTCTACTTTGATTCTACAAAGGAGCAGGAGTGGCTGTCTGCTGTGGAGAGGGCCCTGCACCCTAAGGCCAAATACAAGAAAGTGAGTTCTGCTCAGTGGCATGGGGGCTTGTCATGGAGCTGGCATGATGGGAAGGAGAAAGGAAAAGGGCTTCCCCTTTCCTCCCTGTCCAAGGAGCAAGGCTTGGAGAAACCAGGGGTGATACTGGGCACGTGCATGCCTGGGCATGTGTCAGATGTGCCAAGTTAAATTTGGAGAGTCTGTTTCTGAACCACACTTGTAGGGAAATACTGTGCTTTGAAGTAGAAATTTATAAAGGTGGGGACCACAATACCTTTATCAAATAGGAGGGAGGTGCCAGGGAAGCAGCAGGTTCAAACTCCTTACCTATTTTACTTTCTCATCCTGTATAGAAGTATAGAAGCCAGGTATGTCCTGAGCTGATAAATTAAATGAATAGTCTTTCCCTGAAGGAATGGGATAATTTATGAAGTGAAATCTTCCATAGGCTGCTGCCTTAGGTCAGAATTACTTCAACTGTGGCAGCAGGCCTTTGTTCTGGCTGGTTTAGAGCAAGACACTGGTTTTATCTCTGCTGTGACAAACCTTTCTGCTGCAGGGACCAATCCTGAATACGTGAATGGGTTTCTCCTTCCTCCTTACCCTGTGTGTTTGCTGTCACACCCCATCCTGCATGCTCTGAGCTGGGCTCAGGGGCAGGTGTTACAGGGATTGAAGCAGGAGCAGAGCATCCTGCTGAACTGAGACCTGTCAAGGAGAGCCAGTGGCCCAAACTGCAGAAAGGCTCCTGTTCCCTCCCTTTACTTCACTCGAGTTTTGGGTGAATTTCTCCCACCTTGGTGAGAGGGAGAGCACAGGATATGGCTGCAGGAGGGGGAAGTGGCTGAAGCTTTAGATAAGTCTTGTGGTCACTTGCAAATTCTGCTCCTGCAGAGTAGACTTGGTGCCAGTCCCTTGCAGCCAAATTCTCTGCTCTCAGCTTCTGTCCTCTCTCCATAGACTTAATCCCAACACATGTGAATGTTTCTGTGCATAGAGGTGAGCATGCAGACTATGCTTAAGCAGGTGAGGCCTTGTCACTGTTTCAGAGTGGTGATCCCACTGTTTTGGAGGTGCAGGAGGGTCACAGACTGGGCCATGTTGGCTTAGCACACATAAACGATCAGCAGCAGACCTGAGATCCCCACTGGGACAGGGCACATGAGCACAGTGTTAACCCCTGTGGGCTGAGCTCTGCAGGAGTGGACAAGTGCTCAGCTCCAGAGAGGCCCTTGGCTTTAGGGAATGGCTGTTTCCTGAAAAGGAGTCAGTCTGTGTAGCCTTTTGCTACCCTGTGCATCAGGGACGTCCATCTGCAGGGAATAAGAGCATCTCTGTCCATTCCCCTCTGCACTGGAGTCTGCAGTAAGCCAAGGTGAGCTCTGACTCCCACTGCACCTGCAGCCTCAGGACAGCCCCAGCTCTGGGCCTGGCTGGAGCACTCAGGGGGTTCTGTGCTTGTGCTGGTTAGAGCATGGCAAGGGCTGAGACCTGAGTCACAAACCTGCTGCACGTTTATTCAGTTTCTCTTTGCCCACGCTGGTGTAGGGAGGGACCAGAGTAGGGAGTGCAGTGAGCTCAGCACAGCTCACAGCTCCTGGGGGGTGACAGATGGACCCCAAGAACCTTGCTGGGGACAGGAGACCCTCGAGGTTCTGTTGTTGCACTTGGGGATTGAGGACAGAACATGAGAACAGGGAGAGCCAGAGCAGCAGAGCAGCAGGCAGAGCAGATCAGAACTGCATTCCCACTGCCTCTCTGGAATTCAGGACCCCGTTTATTTTTGCAGGTGCAAATGGTCCGCCTGGTTGGGATGATGTTGCTCATATTTGCTAAGAAGGATCATCTGAGCAATATCAGAGAGATCGTGACGGAGTCTGTGGGGACAGGAGTCATGGGGAAGATGGTGAGTCACCAAGGCCAGCCTGCTGCTTCCCCGTACCCGTGCAGGCGCAGTCTGGTTTGGTTCACCTGTGCCATCGGTGCCCTCCCCGTGCCTCACCTGCCGCCTGCTCCAACCCGACTGGTCCCTCCTGTCCCCAGGGCAACAAGGGCGGCGTGGCCATCAGGTTCATGTTCTACAACACCACCTTCTGCGTGGTCAACTCCCACCTGGCTGCCCACGTGGAGGACTTTGAGCGCCGGAACCAGGACTACAAGGACATCTGTGCCCGCATGAGCTTCGTGGTCCCCAGCGACAGCCTGGCCGAGCTCAACATCATGAAACACGAGTGAGTCAGGGCCTTTCCAAGCGGTCTCGGGCAACCCAGGCCAAGTCAGAGCTGCAGCAGCAGCAGGAGGCTTCTGGTTTGATGAAATAATCTCAAGTCCCAAGGGCTGTGCTGTGCTGCAGTTCCAGCAGACAGACTGGTCACCTCCTTGCTGCAGTGCCTTGTGCACCCAACGTCCCTCTCCTTGCATTTGCCTATAGCTGCCTTTTCAGCAGGCCTAAATAGAGCACAAATGGTTGGTATTTCTGTAATTAATACTTAAACCCTTTAAATACCAAAAACGTAGAAAAAAACCCTTCAAATATTAGATTATCCTTGATAATCCACTAATGGAAATGTTGAGGTTTGACTATAAACAGGAAGAGCTTTGGTACTAGCAAGAGGTTTAAATTTTAACCTTTAAATGAAACCTTTATGGAATAAAGAGTGGGTCCCATGGGTGTTTCTTTAGCAGCTGATAGCAAGAAGGCTGTAGGCCTGTTTGGAAGCCTGGACAGGAGCAGGGTGGGAGCGGGTACAGGTAAGGTCTGGCTGACACCTGGGGTGGGAAACAATGTCCAGAAGGTTGTAAACTCCAGGAACTTAATTCTGCTCCTGCTAATTCTGCATCAGGCAGTCTTGGCTCAGTAGGTGGTGCAGCAGTGGCCTGCTCTGGTTGAAGGAAAGGCAGTGAAAAACCAACAGGTAAAATCAGGGTGTCACATGAGGGATAACCCTGTAGATAGAGGTGCCTCACCTGTCCCTCTGGCTGACAGGCCACTTAATGAGCTCCACCATGGCCCTCTTCTTAACATCAGAAGAGCCTCAATACCAGCTGGATTTTGTGTGAACGTTGGTTTTGCTTCATTAGAGAATCAGTACTGTTCTCTATTTTTTTCCAGGCTGAGACAAATGCATTCTCTCCTACTAAACCAAGTTGTCAATCTTTGGGGAATTTGAAAGGAGATGGACTTAGTCCTGTAGGATCTCCTGTCACTAGAAATTTCTGCTGTTGGACTCCATCTTTAATGTCTCCTTTTTGTCTTCCACGTGTCTCAGCCTTAATCTGGTTTAAAAAAGGGAGCTGTTAGCTGCTGATCTGCTCCCAGAATTCTTCCCTATGAGGGTGATGAGGCCCTGGCTGAGGTTACCCAGAGAAGCTGTGGCTGCCCCATCCATGGAAGGCCAGGTTGGACAGGGCTTGGAGCAGCCTGGGATAGTGGAAGTTGTCCCTGCCCGTGGCAGGGGGCTGGAACAAGATGAGCTTTCAGCTCGTTTCCAAAGCAGACCATTCCATGATTCTTTGTGTGTCTTTGTTTGCAGTGTTGTTATCTGGCTGGGAGACCTGAACTACAGGCTGTGTCTGCTGGATGCCAGTGAAGTGAAGAATCTCATCAGCAAGAACGAGCTTCAGAAGCTGCTGATGTATGACCAGGTCAGGGAACTCGCTCACGTTCGCCCCATCCCTGGGAGGTCATCTTGGTGCAGGATGTGCCTCTGGGAGGAGCTGGCAGACATGGAGCTGGGGCAGGGGCTGGAGCACAGACCCGGGGGGGAGCAGCTGGGGGGCTCAGCCTGGAGAAGAGAAGGCTCAGGGGGACCTTCTTGCTCTCTACAACTGCTTGAGAGGAAGGTGCAGCCAGGTGGGGGTTGGTCTCTTCTCCCATGTAACAGCTGGCAGGACAAGAGGAAACAGCCTCAGGTTGTGCCAGGAGAGGTTCAGGTTGGATATTTAAATGGAAAATGCTGTCCAACCATGGCATAGACTGCCCAAGGCAGTAGTGTCCCCATTCCTGGAGGGATTTAACGGGTAGAGGTGGCACTCGGGGACATAGGTTAGTTGTGGCCTTGGCAGTACTGCCTTGACAGAGTCGGACTTGATGGTTTTGGAGGACCTACATATTTCCATGGCACACTGCAGTGAGGGTCTGGACACTCACATTGGCACTGGACCCTGACAGAGATCTGGGTGTGCTGGTTGCAACATCCCCCTAAACAAAACCAGATTGTTCATGCTGGGGTAACTGGATGACTCAGGCAGTCACTGTGTAAGTGTGTCTGTGTCTCAGTGCAGGAGTTCTCTCTTAAATACAAGCTACAAGCTGAACACAGGCATTTGTAACAGCAACAAAAGCTGCTGTGATCAGTGTTGTGGAAGAGGTATTGACTGAAGCCCAAATCGGCTCAGCCAGTTTGACCTGAATTCTGTGCTGTTGCCTTTCCTGGTACTTCCCTGCAGCACATGGAAGGTGGCATCAGGTGCCTTTCAGGTGAAGGGTTGCACCCAGGAAACATGAACAGCTCTAGTGCAATATCATCTCTGACACAGTTTAACAGCAAATTTGGTTGATTGTCCTCTGTAGTTCATTTTTGCTGTGTTGCAGAGGTTTCATGCAGGAAAGAGCTGTAGCTTAGGTCTTAGTGAGGAAAACATCCAGGAGATTTTCAGAAGAGAAGAGGAGCAAAGGAGGGCAATGTCAGGTTGTCAGGAGAGTGCAATCCTGGAGGCTCTTGCTAAAATAATTGGTCAGGAAAGATTAATGATGGCAGTTGTAAGCCTGGAAACTGATGAAGGCATTTAGTAATTAACATTTCCCTCAACTCTGTTTGATGTTGCCTGCATGGTCTGGTGAGCAGTACCGTGCCTTGTATGGTCTGTGTTGGTCTGTATGGGTTGAATTTTTACTGCTGTTAAAGGTGTGAGGTCTGAGAGGCAGTTTGGGGGTGTCTGAATCCCCCAGAATGGCCACAGGCTGTGGTTGCTCTGCCTGTAGATCTCTCTGACACTGCTGTGGCAGGGGAGGGTTTCTTGGGTTTGGTTTGTTTTGTTTCCTTTTTAAAGCTTTCTTTTTCTGCTTTAGCTGAATATTCAGCGCACTCAGAAGAAAGCATTTGCAGATTTCATGGAGGGAGATATTAAATTCATCCCCACGTATAAATACGACTCTAAAACAGATCGCTGGGACTCCAGGTACATTGGCTGCCACTGGGTGTATTTGCCTGTAACATAAAACACATTCTCTCACAAAACTTGATTTCCTGCTTCCTAGAGCTGTGAATACCTGTCAGTGTTATGTTTGGCCTTCCTTTCTTTCCCACTTCCTGCAGTAAGCAGCCCCTGTGTACATTGACCAGGCACATCCCCTAAAGCTCTGTTGCTGCTGATCCCACTGGATGAAGGCAGGTGAAGTGTGAGCTCAGGTGACCCTGCACTGGGAGCTTTTCTATTACCAGAGGCAGGCAAACAGTGTAAAAAAGGAATTAAAGAGCTGAGGAAACAGGCTCTCTGAGTCACCCTGTCCCCTGACTTGCACACCCACAGGGTGGCTGCACTGTGATAGCAGCTGTGGTTCCTGCTTGGTGCCTCCCACAGACATGGCTGCATCTGCTGCAGGGGCTGCTCCACAGGGAGAAACTCCCAAGAATGACTTTCAAACCATGTAGTGATTGAATTTCACTCTGCCATGTTTATGAATCAGCACAGTATTTAATCTGAAGAAGGATAACCCAGGATTCAGGCTTCATAACATGATAGCAGTGTCTGAGGAGACTTTCCATAGTGGAAACAATAAGTGATGGGTTGGACTGTGGGCAGAAAGGTCTGCCAACACAAGAAAGTCATGCAGCTGGGTCACAGCACACATGGGTTCAGGCTGTGGAAATGGGCTTGACTGAGAGTTATTTTGTTTCCTGGTGCTGGAAAGGATGGGAATTTTATATGCTGTATTGGGAAAGGGGAAGAGAGCAGAAGAAACACAGAATTCAGGTTGGGGTAAGTGATAGGAGTTCATCCCGTCACCGCTGTGGTGGGTGGGTGGAGGAGCTGCCTTGCTGGGGAGAGGAGCAGCTTGGATGGCTCGACAGGACTCTTGGATTGCCCTGGTAACTGTTGTGCTTTGCAGTGGGAAGTGTCGCGTGCCCGCGTGGTGCGATCGGATCCTCTGGAGGGGAGGGAACATCCATCAGCTGCGCTACTGCAGTCACATGGACCTCAAGACCAGTGACCACAAGCCTGTCAGTGCCCTTTTCCGCATCGGGGTAGGTCTGTGTGCACGCTGGGGCGGGGGCCAGGCACCCCAGGCACTGCTCTGGGAGGCGGAGATGGAGTCAGGGCCCCTCTGCCAAGGCCGGTGCAAGAGGGCAGATGAACCCAGCTGAGGTGTGCCTGCTGTGGGGGTGCTGCATCTGGCAGCACTGGGGTGGGTGAGTCCTGCTGCTCCCTTCTCCACATGGAGCCATAGCAGCAGCCTGGGCCTGGTTGTACCTGTGCTGGGTTGGATGTGTCATCTGGTTCACGCCTGAATGTCTTCAGTGGAGAGTGGCAGCAAATTTGGGTTTTCTGGTACAGCAAATGGGGGTACTCCATGTCCACTTTTGCTACCTCCTGTTCAGGTCTCACAGAATGAGTCAGGTTGGAAGGGACCACAGTAGGTTGTTTGGTCCCATCTCCCTGCTCCAGCAGGGCCATCCCAGAGCACTGAGGGAGATTTCACAGCCTCTTTGGGAAATCCATTTCAGTGCTCGGTCACCTACACAGTGAAGAAGTTCTTCCTCATATTCAGGTGGAATTTCTTGGGATCAGTTCCCGCCCATTCCTCTTGTGCCATTGCTGGGCTCCATGGAGCAGAGCCTGGGCCCTGCTCTGAGCTCTCCCTGCAGACAGGGATAGACAGGGCTGAGGGCCCCTCTCAGCTGTGTCTCCTCTTGAGAGTGAACAGCCCCAGCTCCCTCAGCCTTTCCCTGTAAGGGAGATGCTCCAGGCCATTTAGCATCTCGGTGGTTTTTGCTGGCCCTGCTCCAGGAGCTCCATGTCTCTCCCATGCTGGGGAGCCCAGAACTGGACACTGTACTTCATGTGTGCCTCACCTGGGCTGAGTAGAATAGGCTGAGTCTATTTCAAGAAAAGCCTTTCTCCTTTCCCTCTGGAGAATCATGAGGAATGCTGCAGCATGCCAGTGCTGTCCCACAGAGGTCTCCTCCAGTGATCTCCCAGTTGTGTGAGCAGTGGCCAGACAGCCCCTGGTAACATCTGCAGGGGTGACATCTGTGTAAAGTTGCAGATGCAGCTTGGGACTGCTGCTCACACGTGTGTGAACTCTGTCAGCCTCAGCCTTTCAGCTACAGAAGCAAGTGCTTGGAGAAATAATGCACTTCTGCAGTTTGCTCATGATCAAGAGAGTCCCTGTGAAAGCCAGTCAGCAGCTTTGCTGAGTGTTTTTGTCTCCCACAGGTGAAGGTTGTGGATGAGCAGAAGTATCGGAAGCTGTTCGAAGACATCGTTCGTATAATGGACAGGATGGAGAATGACTTTCTTCCTTCGCTGGAGCTGAGCAGCAGGGAGGTGAGGATGAAGCTGGAATCACTGGCACTGCCCAAACACAGCAGCCTTCAAAGTGCCAGAACTCCTTTCAAAGGCTTTGGTTCAATAAACTGGGTTATAGGAAATTAACTCTATCCTTTATCTTATGATCAGGAGTTGGGTTAGAGAGAACAGGTTGTCTTGGCTCCTTGGGAGGAATTCTGCATTGGGTGGGCTCCTCTCAGCCATAGGGGGCCACTGCAGAGTCTGGGGGGGGCTGGCCATGTGCCATATCCTGGCCACTCATATCACTTGATTTCTCTTTGCTCTGCAGTTTGAGTTTGAGAACGTGAAGTTCCGTCAGTTGCAAAAACAGAAGTTCCAGATTACCAATAATGGGCAGGTCACCTGTCACTTCTCCTTCATCCCAAAGCTCAATGACACTCACTACTGCAAGCCATGGCTTCGTGCTGAGCCCTGTGAAGGTTACCTGGAGCCAGGTGAGTGTACTGCTGCAGACCCTCCCATCCTATCTCCATTCAGTCCTTCCTATCTTTCCTGTGTGCCACCTTTCTTGCCATCAGTCTTGTCTGTCTGTTGCATTGTGGCCTCTGTCCCTGCCACTGTATGTTTGTCCTTGTCATCCCTTTTGGAGAGTGTCCCTGTGTTCTTGAGAGCTCCTGTGTGTTGCAGATGAGAGCACAGAGATCTCCCTGGACGTGTACGTCAGCAAGGACTCAGTCACCCTCCTGAACTCTGGTGAGGATAAAATTGAGGATATTCTTGTCCTGCACCTGGACCGAGGGAAGGACTATTTCCTGACCATCAGTGGGACCTACCTGCCCAGCTGCTTTGGCACCTCGCTCGAGGCCTTGTGCCGGATGAAGAGACCCATCCGAGAAGTTCCAGTCACCAAACTCATAGACCTGGTGAGTTCTGAAGCAGCTCATTCAGGCTGGAGAGTTCTGAGTGCTCCCAAAAGCAGGAGCAGTGCCTGCAGCTCACATTGGCTGTGCTGGCTCTGAGCTGAGTGACTCCCAGAGCTTGAGGTGCTCTTTCATTCTTCCCATTTACCACAGCTGATGGCTTTTGGCAGCCTGTCCTTTATCCCTTTTTTCTGAGTAGGCTCTAATTATTGTTTGATGGGACAAAAAGTGATCCCAGCACCCCGTGTTGGTGTTACTGGTGCTGGCACACTCAGCTGGGTGGCACTACTGTATCATAAGAGATGTGATTGGGGTCCTCTCATCCAAGGTACCAGGACTTCTTCTGCCATGATGAGTGCTCCAGGAGCCTTTTCCTTCTGGATGCATTCCCAGTGCTCAGGGGAAGGAGCAAGCAGAAGCAGGAGGACTGAAGGAAAGTCTGTGGTGTGGGTGTGGGGTGCTGAAGGACACAGCTCAGCAGATGAGCAATGCCACAGCCTCTCTGGCCATTTCCTCCCACACCAACCACAGTGAGAGATAATGCTCGGGTGAGCAATAACTCATCAGGGAGAGATCTCTCTTGTGGTGCAGCAAACTGTTCCTCCCCCCAGCCTTTGCCAGCCCCCAGCCTCAATATTCCTCCTCCCACAGCTCATTGTGTGCACGAGAGAAGGTGCAGTGGTGCCCTAGTCACCTCTTGTCCTTTGGGTACTCTCCTAGCTGTTTCCAGAGCTGTCCCATTTTGGGGATGTAATTCTGACTTCCAGGCTGGTTTCATTCATCTCTCCTTACTGCCTTACCTGGCCATGATCCAGTGAGGTGCAGCAGCTCCTGAGTGCCACTTCAGAGTACTTTGAGGCCTCTTCTCCTTCCTTTACCTATAGATTTCCTTCTTGTGTTAATCAGTGAAACATCTAGAAATACAGGGAACAAAACAATCAGCAGAGAGCACCTGCTCCAGTGTCTGCAGCAGGGACACAGCTCTCCTCTCCTTATGGACACGGGGGATATTTTAAGTTTTTTGGTTCTGATTTTACCTGTGAGCTGAGAAATCCTTGGAACCATACCAAGTTGAGCACTTACTGCCTGGGTCAGTGGTGCAGGTGCTGCCTGCCCTACCACCTGGAGCATTTGGGTGCAGTTCTCTGAATTTTAGTGCTGCTCAGGCTGTGTGAGACTGGTGGTGTCTGTGCCTTAAGAACCTCCAGCACTTGCATGGTGTTAGGGCTCATCCTTCATTGCATCCAGCGTTTCCCTCAGCCTGGCTGGGCTTTGTTTGTGGTTTTCAGTGGAGAGACACCTGGAGATCCAGTCACGAAGGGCTGAGGTGGGTGGGTGCAGGATAGCACAGTGTAGGTGGCAGTTTGTCTGGGAATGGCTCTCCTCGTTCTCCCAGGAGGGAGACACTGACACAGCTGCTGTCACTTGAGCACCTCTCCCTTGGGATTTCAGTATTAGTGTCCCATCCTGTTTTTTCTTGGGATCCTACTGTGGGTTTAAAAAAAGAACCCCTGTCAGAAACAGGTGAGTCTTATGGAGCAGATCATGCTGAAGGCTCAACATTAGGGAGAAATTGTTCCTTGTAAGGATGGGGAGGCCCTGACACAGTTTGCCCAGAGCTACCCCATCCCTGGAGGTGTCCAAGGCCAGGTTGGAAGGGGCTTGGAGCAACCTGGGATAGTGGAAGATGTCCCTGCCCATGGCAGGGGGTGGAATGAGATGAGCTTTGAGGTCCCTCGAACCCAGAGCACTCGGTGGTTCTGCGCAGAGGTGAGCAGCCAGGCTCAGGTGGGGGGTGAGCTGGAGATGACTCACCCGTTACAAAACCAAAACGTGCAGGTGGCTGTGTGCCCTCCCAAACCTGTGACTGTGTCCCTCCCCCTGTGCCTCAGGAGACAGACCTGTGCCAGCTCCTGTTTGGAGCAAGCTGTTCCCAGGAAGAGACCAGTCTGTTGTGGCTCTGCTGGAACTCAGGGAGCCTCCAAAGGAGCGGGCGCTGCAGAGGCCACAGGGCACCCTGATGCTGCTCCCTCCTGGTGTCCCTGTGCCATAGGAGCTGCAGCTGCTCCCAGCTCAGCCTGGGAGTGCTCTGGGGCTCTTCCCACCCTGAAAGGTTGATCTGCCAAGGCTCAGCATGGACAACCTGCTTCCCTTCCCTCCTGCAGACCCCGTGAGCAGTGCCCAGCCGGCCCTGGCTGTACAGGGATAGCTGGTTGGGGATGCTGAGGGCTTGGCTGTGCTGCCAGAGGGCTTGGCACACTCCTCTCTGTGCTGTGCTAATGCTCTTAGGCTGCAGCAGCAGCAGCAGCCGGGTTTGAGCACAAACCCTCATTTCCCTGACCATACCCAAAGCTGCTTAGGGGCCCTGTGAGCTCCACAGCTGCCACACGCTCAGAAACACAGATTTAGCCCAGGGAACGTTTTATCTGTGGCCTGGTCAAGAGGGAAGATGGCTGAAATAACACAGAAACAGTGTTTCTGACCAGGGAACTTCTTCCTGGTGGACACATCTCCCCTGCCCCTGGCCCGGCTCTTGGCCAGTGAACAGTGCTGTCCAAGCCCTTGGAGGGGTTTCCAGAAATCCTGACGAGGTTGTGCATCATGTGAGCAGGATTGTTGCTAATTAATTGGCAGGCAAATCTCTCGACACAGGTTTAACTTTGGCCAGGTCAGCAAAATGTGTGAAGGACCTGGTGTTCAGTGGGTCCTTGTAATGCAAATTAGGCTTCTGCTTAATCACAAGAGTTAATCCGAGAGTGCTTTCTCCCTCTTAACCACACTTTTTCCTCTCCTCTCTTTCCTGCTGCTCTCAGGAAGAAGACAGCTTCTTAGAAAAGGTAACACAAGCAATTGCTGTGTGGCAGTCTGCTTCTCAGTGGTGTGTTTGTAAAGAATGAGAGCTTTTCCCTTGTTTTCTGTGGCAGAGGGAAGGGGAGGGGAGGGGAGCACAGAGGGGACACGGCTGCCAGCAAAGCTTCTTAGCACAGCTGTGGGCTGGATGAGAGCACGGAGAAGCACACAGTGACCCCGGAGCCAAGCCCAACTGAGATGTTAAAGCTCACCAAATTTGCTCTGGGGCAAAAAAAATTACTCTTCTGATCCTGACAGCAGTGCTGGATATTCCCAAAAAGGATTGGCAGCCTTTGACACAGCTCTGACCACAAGTGGGTGTTCACCAGAACATCCTCTCAGACACGTGTGAAGAGGGCTGGAGTAGGAACCTCAGGTCTTTTGTTCCTTCCATCTTACTGTGTCCCTGTGGAGGCCGAGGGAGGGACAGTGCAGGAGGTGGATGTTTCTGTGCCTCCTCAGGCACTGGAGCTGGGGCTGCTGTCTCTGATGGCCACAGTGCCCAAGCAGGATCCCTGCTTCCCTTGGCACCTGTGCTCGGTGCTGGAGCCAAGCAAGGAAAACGTGTCCTTGGGGACAGCAAGTGAGAGATGTTTGGGGGTGTTCCTGCTCTCCCTGCCCTGGCTCTGACATTTGTAACTTGTTTGAGCTGGTTCTGTGCCGGCTTCAGGTCTGAGTGAGTTGTTCCTCTCCGGGCTGTCAGTGCAGTGGCAGAGTAAAACAGGAGAGGGAAGGAATGTTCCTTCTCTAAGAGGGGATCGAGCTCTGATGTTTAACCACATGAAGCTCACAGACTGCCTCCGAGCAGAGGAGAAGGGAGGAATTTGATGCTTCCTTCTGGGAGCATCTTCCCGTGGGAAGGACGTGGCCGTGCCTCCCTTCCTCATGCACGGCAGGAGAGGGCGCTCAGGGCCCGGCCAACGCGCCCCCGCCTCCTCCTCCTCCTCCCGCTCCTCCTCCTCCTTCTTTTCCTCTGCTCCGAGGCATCTCGAGCCTCCTCCCACTCTTCCCTGAGTACCTGGGATCTCCTGCATGGGAGTCTCCACAGCTCCCCATCATGCCGAGGGCTGCTCTAGCACTTGGCTTCAGTGATGCCCTGGCACAGGGGGTTTCTGTAGAAGAGCCTCAGCCCTAGAAGAGTGTCCACAGCCCTGGGAGAGGGTCTGCAGCTCTCCCTCTTTTCCTCTTAGAGGAACTCTGTAATGCTCTTGCCTGACACGCTGCTTCCCGACCTTCCCAGCACATGTGGCTGAGCGAGGCAGCCGTGACTCCTCATCTGCCAGCAGGGTCAGACCTGGTGCTGAGCAGGGCAGAGCTGTGCTGTGCCCTGTGGCAAGTGGGGCTACTGTGTGTGCTGCAGGGACAGCAGTGGCAGTTGTCGCCTCAGCTGGAGCGAGGGGCTTTCTGTGTGGTTTGTGGATTCCTCTGCTGGTGGCGGGGTTGTGTTGTGTTCCTGCTTGTGCTGGTTCCTGGGTGCTTCGAGCGTGCTGGGCATGGCTTCCTGCTTGGAGGTCGCAGGAATGTGGGTGATCATGAAGTGAGAGTAAAATCAAGCCAAGGACATGGATCTGGTTAAAGCTTGGTGTGATGGAAACATCTGAGCCATGGAGCTCGTCAGCTGCTCCACACAAGTAAGCAGGAACTGTGACAGTGGTGGTGTGTACACAGTGAGACCTCTCCTTGGGAAAATCAGGGAAGAAACTTCAGCAATCAGGTTCCAGAGGCCCGAGAGCAGCCCTGGCTGGAGCACACCCGAGTCAGGGAGGGCGTGGGACGAGTGGGGCCGGCGCTGGGCTCCCCACTCGCGTGGGGTGTGGCAGCTCCTGCAGCACCAGGACTTGCTGGGTCCCAGCCTCTGCTGGCTGCAGGGGGGGCTGGGATGAGGCTGGGGCTGTTGGAGAGCCTGGGCAAGTTGTTCCATGGGGCAGCAGGAGGGAGAGGAGCCAGGAGCTGTGGAGCAATGGCTGGTGCTGTGAAAGTGAGTCAGGGCTAGAGCACCCCAGGGTCCTGCTGCTCCCCCTCTCCTGGCTTTCCCTATCAGGGACTAAGGGCCTGAGACAGAAGGGACTGAGGTTTCTCTGAGCCCTTGTGTGCTCTTTCTCCCCAGGAGAAATCCATCCTGCAGATGGGCTCCCTAGGCAGCGAGGAGGCAACTGAGGTGCCGCTGCAGGTGCCAAAGGAGATCTGGCTCTTGGTAGACCACCTGTTCAAATATGCTCTCCACCAGGTGAGAGGGAGGGAGGGAGAGGGCCTCTGCCACACTGGAACTCTCTGGGTGATGTGGTTCCTCACAAGCACCTGGAGATCAGTTCCGGTTTGGTGGTTACAGGGCAAGGCTGGAGGCACTGGCTGGGTGTCCCAGGGTTCACCCCCCGTCACCAAGTGCCTCAGCCTTGCAGGGAAAGTGACTTTGTCCATCCCTGTGCTGTTTTTGACAGGAGGACCTGTTCCAGACTCCAGGCATGCAGGAAGAGTTGGAGCAGATCATTGACTGCCTGGACACCAGCATTCCTGAGACAATCCGTATCCTTCCATGATGGATCTCAGCTCTCGGGACAGCTTGTCTGTCACCTTTACCTGGCAGGGTTCCTGGCAGGGATGGGCTCCCTTGGTCCCTCCACAACCTCTCTAAAAGCTGAATCCATGCTGGTCAAAGCAGCCAGGGGGCTCTGGAAGCTTCTGCAGGGCTGTGCCAGGTGCAGGAGCTGGGACACTGCAGAGCACGGTCTGGAGAAGAGGCTAATGGAGCAGGGAGCTCCTGTGCAGCCAGAGGGTGGCAAATGCAGTGTGGGGTGGATGGAGCAGTGCTTTCCGTGAAGGGGGGACAGGGGGGGAGAAGGAGGAGAGGTTAGACAGGCAGGGAACTTGCATGACCTCCAAGGAGATGAGCATCTGGGATGTCTCTGCTCAGCATGACCCTTGATTCCCAGCGGTCCAGCGGGCAGTAATCACTCTGTGGCTGAAGCTCTCCTCATCTTCCTGGAGGCTCTGCCAGAGCCTGTGATCTGCTATGAGCTGTACCAGCGGTGCCTGGATGGGGCCCACAGCAGCCGGCTGTGCCGACAGGTGGGGCTGTGCTGACCTGCCTGGGGCTGCTGCTGCCCCAGGGCAGCTCCTGCTGCCGTGCACTGGGCCATGGACTGGGCCATGGACTGGGCCACGGGCCTGCCTGTGAGCCCTGTCCCACCCCAAGCACATGGAGAATGGGAGCCTGAGTGAGGGGCCGAGCCACCCCTCATCCTGAGGGCTTGAGCACCTGCTCAGAGCTGTCCTTCCATGGAGGGCTGTGCATGGCTCTTAACAGCTGGAGGGGCAGCATGTCCCTGGGCACGGGGGAAAGTTTCGGGGCGGTGAGAGCTGGGATCTGACTGGAAACAAGGAGGAAGCAACCCCAGGGCAGTGGGAGCTTTTCCCTGGTGACACAGCTTTCCTTGAGGCAGTGTCACCAGGAGCCACAGCCCACAGGTGCCATCAGCGCTGGGCTGCAGCTGTGGGCAAGTTGCTGTGGAGCCCAGAGTGCCACATGTGCCGGGGCTGCAGCACTGGGAGCTGGGAGAGCTTCCTGACACCAGTTCCTTGCAGGTGATCCTTCAGCTGCCGAGCTGCCACCGCAACGTGTTCCGGTACCTAATATCCTTCCTCCGGGAGCTGCTCAGGTACTCGGAGGACAACAACGTCAGTGCCACCATGATCGGTGAGTGTCCTTCCTCTGCAGCCCTCGCTCCCTCCCAGCCGCTTCCTGCAGCTCCCGAGCTCTTCATCCCCACCGGGGACTGATTTTACCTGTCTCCACAGCTGCCCTGTTCTCCAGCCTGCTCCTGCGCCCCCCGCCCAACATGATGGCCAGGCAGACCCAGCAGGACCGCCAGCGTGCCATCAACTTCCTCTACACCTTCCTGCTCCCCGGGGACGAAGAATGACTCCTGCCATGTGCCAAAGCCGGGGCCTGGCAGAGCTCCGGGGGGTAAAGGCTGGAAGCTGTCCGAGTGCCGTGTTTACAGTCGGAAGGGACGCCTTCCCCTCCTTGCCACGCCGTCCCCCACGCTGCAGAGGACCTGCACGCTCACTGCACTGCCACCCACCCCTGCAGCCTCCGGTGGGTCTGTGGATACCCGAGCACTGTGCCAGCCCCTCGCCCCGTGGCAGTACCGCCCCTTCCCCAGGTCACGCTTCTTTCTGTGTCACCCCCATCTCCCCAGAGCTGCTGTGGACAAGGGTGGGGATGGCTGGTGCTCTGGCAGGCCGTGGCACGCCAGACTGGTGTGGGGCATGTGCCACCCTCTGCCACACAGCCCTGCCAGCTCTGGTGCCATCACTGTGCTACGGGCCGTGCTGACCCAGGAAGGTTGTTTGGACATTGGGCCCCAGCACACGGGCCTGTCCCTGCACCCCCCATTCTGCCCTCACTGTCCTCTCCCTTCTCTGCCCCAGCTTCCCCTGAGGACACAGAATGGTGGGTGGCTCATAGTGGCCAGGGTCAGGCAGAGCCACAAGCTGCCCTCTGCTCCTCCTGGGCTGTCCTGTGCATCTTGAGCAGGATGGGCCCACTGTCCCTCCAGCCCAGCCTACAGTGTGGGGGGAGGACAGGCTGGGTGACGAGGTGTCACTGGGTGGAATCCATTGTCTCCTTCCCAGGGTACTAGCAGAGTGTGCAGATTTGGGAGGGTGAAAGGAGCCAGAAATGCTCCTCAGGGGCCAGAGGAGCAGCCGCAGGGCTGTGCTGTGGGGGCTGCGGTGCCGGGGTCACACACAGCTGGCTGAGGGGACAGCCCTGAGGCTGGTGACTGAGGGTACAAGAGTGGCCTGTCCCACTGAAACACTAAGAGGCCTGTGGGGCCATGTGGCCTCAGGTGTAGGAGGCCAAAGCCAAGGGGAGGGGTTGTGGTCACAGAGCCCCTGCCAGTGCCTGGGCTCAGCCCAGCGTGTCGTGTGGCCCTGCGGTCCCCGTGCACTGGCTGAGCTGTCACGGGCTCCCCTCCCGTCTGCCTTTTTCTTTTCCTTAAAATTTTTAAATTACATAATTTATTGGGAAACTGTTGGTTCCAAATAAACCTCCGTTGTGCAAGGCCTGGGGGCTGCGCCGGGCGCGCCTGCCCTCCCTCACGTAGCTCCGGGGCTCCAGGCTCGCTCTGGGCACGGCCGCGGGCTGGGCTCTCCCCCAGCCGCTGCAGCAGCGTGCTGGGCACGGCTGGGGACAGTGGCAGAGGGTCCAGTGGCACTGGCTCCGGCCAGGGCAGCGGGTGCAGCGGGGTGTGTGGCACGCGGCTTTGGCAGCCCTGGGCAGTGATGCCCGCGCTGCCCAAGGCCCCAGGGCCAGCAGGGCGAGCGGTGCTGGAGAAAGCCCGCGCGTCCTGCCGCAGGAAATGGCGGCCGGTGTCATCTCCATCTGCTTCCTGCCGGCTCCTTGGAAGCGGGGCTGTGCCTGGGCAGCTGCTCCCGTGCTGTCACCGAGGGGACCAGCGCAAGGTGCCGGCATTGTTCCCGCGGCCACCGCATTCCTGCCACTGCCGGCGGAAATGCCGGAGCGAGAGCAAAGGCCTGATGCTCCCCGGGGATGGGACAAGGCCTGGGGCTGCCCGTCCTCCTCCTCGGGAGGGCACGGGGAGCCTTGGGGAGGCCGCTGGGGTGCAGCTCCAGGCTCTCACTCATGCATCAGCCCACCTGAACGTGGCACTGGGGGATGCCGGTGGTGCCCAGCGGTGGGGCCGGAGGAGCTGGCGGTGTCCCAAGCCACGCTGAACGTGCCTTGCCAGCCCAGGAGGGCAGCGAGCTCTCCCTGTCCCCGCCGGCAGCAGCCAGAGGTCCCCAAGGACCGCAGGGCTCCTCTGGCTGCTCAGCCCCTCTCCCAGTGCCCCTGGCATCTCTGATTCTCTGCTCAGTGAGCTGGGACCTGGCAGACCCCATCCTCGCCCTGCCACGACAGACCCTGCTTGCACACCCGGGGACAGGACTGTCCTGTGCCACTCTGCCCGTGTGCCCTGCTCTGTGCATGTCCCCAGCACTGCCTGCTCTGCCCCAGCACTGCCCATGTCCCAGCTCTCTGTTGCAGTACAGGGGCTCTGGCACTGCCGTGGCACACAGGGCACAGGGAGCACGGCCGAGCTCAGCAGCTCCCACCTGCCTGCGGGCAGCCGGCCAGGCCAGGAAGAGCCAGAGATTCCTTAGGTCTCCCTGCCCAGAAGC
Source organism: Notiomystis cincta (assembly GCA_013398075.1). Taxonomy (NCBI): domain Eukaryota; kingdom Metazoa; phylum Chordata; class Aves; order Passeriformes; family Notiomystidae; genus Notiomystis; species Notiomystis cincta. The sequence continues at coordinate 47,035 of VZRX01004754.1, forward strand.
CTTTTCCTCCTTCCAGGCTGGCCACAGCCCAACCGGGAGGTCCTCCCTGGCCTTCTCCTTCCAGGCTGGCGCAGCAGGGCCGGGGTCAGGGCTCAGCTGTGCAGCCCCTGGCCGCAGCCCAAGCGCCTGGGGCTGGGCGGTGCCTGGGGGACGCGGGGCACGGCTGGCACGGCCACTGCGGGGGTCTGCAGGGCCCCCTGCTGCCAGTCCGGCCCCTGCCCCGCAGGGACTCGGCGAATCCCTCGGGCAAGGCGCCTGTGCTGCAGCTGGGGAGGCAAACCACGGGCATTGAGGGCGGCTTGAAGTGCAGGGGCAGAGCCCTCCCGGTTCAGACCAGCAACAGCAGCACCGTAGGCTGGCAATGAAGGAACGATAACCTCCCCGGCATCCTAGAGCTGGAGTCGGGGGCGGCTGTGGCCAGGCCACCATGTCCTGCCCCTCTCCAGCTCTGGCAGGCTGCTGGGGCTGGAAAACTGGACGAGAGGGCCAGGACAGGACTGGGCAGTGAGCGGGGAACCCTTGCTCACCCACCCAGACCATCACGGGGGCACCGGCAGCGGCTCCCGGGGGCTCGTGTGGTGGCTACGGGGCTGAGGCGGCGCGGCAGCGGCTCCGGGGGTGGCGGTGGAGCGGGGTGGCCGTGGAGCAGGGTGGGTGGCAGGGTCTCTCCGGGCAGCTGGCAGTGGGCACGTGGGGCAGCAGCGGCTCGCAGGGCCCCGCGTGCTGGC
>VZRX01004756.1:0-11051 GCA_013398075.1 Notiomystis cincta
TCCCCATTCCAAACCCCTCTGTCCAATTCTGGGCCAGGCTGCAGATTGGTTCTGGCCAAGGGCTGGAGGGACAGGACACAGGGAATGGCTCCCAGGGCCAGAGGGCAGGGATGGATGGGATATTGGGCAGGAATTCCCGGCTGTGAGGTGTGTGCTGGGGACAGTTTTACTGCTGTCACCAGCGTCCCCAGCCAGTTTTGGCCGTGACTACACCAAAGGTGCTGCTTAACGGGTGGCAAAACTTCTGCCATCGCTGGGGTTTTTGTTGTTACTTGTTCTGTTTTATATATGGATTTGCCATGTATTTATATATGTGTATTTGCCAGTAAGAACTGTCGTTGCCTTCCCATATTTTTCCCTGGAAACCCCATAATTTTGGAGTTACTGTGATTTGGAGGGAGGGGTCACCTTTCCACTCCAGGGGTGTTCCCACCTTCCTGAGCAGAGCCCGGCTTTGAAGGCAGGACAGGGTCTCTCAGGGGCCGAGCAGAGAGGGACAATCCCGTCCCTGGGCTCTGTGCCCACAGTCCTTCGGATGCTGCCCGGGATTTGGGGCAGCTTCCCAGCCTCCCACCCACCTGGGTGCCAGGAGCCAGCACAGAGGGCATTCCCTGCCCTCACAAATGTGCTCTTTCACCTCTCCTGCCTCACCTTGGGCGTTTCCTACTGAGAGGAGCCCCCAGAGCCCCCCCCACCCCCCAAAACCCCACACCAAGCTCACAGTGCATTCCAACAGCACAGCTTTCACTGGGGGTTCCTTCTTCCCAGGCCCCAGAGTCCTGTAACCTGGGAGCCATAAATACCCCACGAGGGTTTTATTCCACCTTAACACACCCACCCATTGCTCAGAGGCTTCAGCCACACCACTCAAAATTCCTTAGAGCCAAGGAAGGCACACAAACACCTCAGACATTGTTCTGAGGAGGGCCAAGCCCTCTCTGCAGGGAGGAACATCTCCAGCATTTCAGGGGGATTGGAGCAATGCGTGGCTGCAGCCAGGGAAAAACAGAAATAAAAAAGCCAGAGCACCAAAACACACAATCCTGGCTGGAAAGGGTTTCCCCAGTAAGAAACCAGTATGTGGATGTGCTTGCTGGTGCCAGGCAGAGCTGGCCCTGGTAGCTCCTCTCAGGTGTGGGAGCTGCATAACCTGCTGGGAACAATTCAGAATTCCATAATTACTGGTTAGAATAAGACCTATGTGTGGTCTCTTACTAGATTAAAAACCTTGAGGTTTTAATTTAAGATTAAAATCCTTCCCAACACTGGTATTTTACAGCATCTCCCCTCCCCTTTTCCTTTCCAACCACTCTGAGTCGTTGCCAGGACAAAAAGTGGGATTGATTTTCCCAACAACCCAGGCTGTGAACCTGGGCCAGAGTATCAATTGATTTATTGATCATCCCAGGGAAACCTCCTCGGGTAAAGCCTGCAGAAAGTGCTGACTCTGACTGTTTCACTCTGTGTCAGACCCCAGCCTCCTTCCCCCAGGTCATTTCAAAACATCACTCTGGATGTGTTTGTGTCCAACCTCCTGCTCCCAGAGGATCTAACCCAGCATCAAACTGCTCTTGGAACAGGTGAGGAGATTCCAGGGACAGGCTGGCGAGTGCAGTACGGGATAACTGCAGGAGCCTGGGCACTGTTGCATCCCAGGCAGGTTTAGGTTGGATATTGGGAACATTTCTTCATGGGAAGAGTGGTCAGGCTGGAGTCCCCACCTGGAGGATCTAAAAGCTGTGTGGGGAGTGCTGGAATGGTTGGACTCAGAGGGCTTTTCCAAGCTAAACAATTCCTTATCCCACCCTCCTGTGAGCAGCATTATCCTGCTGCAGCCCCGAGTGTTTTAATGACCTCCCTAGAGGACAGAACCTGGAATTCTCTCCTCTCACAGTTGGATTTCAGGTCTCCTCCTGCTCTTTCCCTGCTTTAAGGAAATGACTCCACAGGGGCAGGAGCTGTGGATTTTTATCCCTGTACAGCCATGAAGAGATGCAACCAACTGGAAGCGTAGGCAGCCTTAAAAGTGATTGGCAGCACTTTCAGGTGCCCAAAAATATCCCCAGAGCCAGTTTTTCTGGGGGTACAGTGGTTTTTCCTTGTGCTCCAGTGTTTCTTCCCTTGGCTCTCGTTGTGCAAACACCAGCCCAGGTATCCACCCCCACTGGGGGATTGGGCACCAAGTTCCTTCGTGCTTGTCTCTTTCAATTTTGATTTTTGGGCAACAGCTTCTCCCCTCCTAGGCAAATTGTCTGATATTGAGTGAAATGAAACAAGCAGCTGAAAAATGTGCAACAGCTGAAAGATGAGAGCCCTTAACTCACAGCTCTCATTGTGCCACGAGATAACGAGGGAAGAGCTCAGCTGTGCATTTCAACATTTCAACCACCCCTTTCCCCCAAGAACATTATGCACCATTTTTTTCAGGGTATTAAACAGTAAGGGCTGGATTTTAGGTTTTCTACGTGTAGTACAGACTTTAGAAGAGCAACATTTGGTAGACAAAGAACCCAGTCCAGGCTGGATGTGCCTGGGGGGAAATGCACACTGGAGCCAAACTGCAGCATGTCATTACAATAAAGGGGTTTTTTTCCTCAGGAAAACAATTCTGTGGAATTCACCAGCTCCCAGCTCCCACCATTTCAGCTGATTTGGAGCTTTCTGGAGCTGGAGGGGCCGTGCTTGAACAGTGAGAGTTTCAGGAAGGTTGGTGTGGGAAGGGCAGGGGAGGACCCCACCTGTGGGGTGTGTGAGAAGAAAGAGGAATCTTCTCTTGGAACCAGGTGTTTCTCTACTCCTGCTGAACTTTGTGCCCTGTAAGGCCAGAAGTTTGTACAAAAAGCTGCTTAGAGGGGAGGTTTTGTGCAGCAGGGAGGAAAAACCAAAGAAGACAAGGAGGATAAATCCTGCAGGACCAGAGGGAAGGGCTGGAGCTGGGCCAGGGAAATCAGCCTGGAGATCAGGGAAAGGTTCCTGTCCCAGAGGGTGCTGGCACTGCCCAGGCTCCCAGGGGATGGGCACACTCCCAACCCTGCCAGAGCTCCAGGAGGGTTTGGCCACCGCTCCAGGGATGCCCAGGGTGGGATTTGGGGATTTTCCTGGGCAGGGCAGGAGCTGGGTCAGTGACCCCTGGGGGTCTCCCAGCCCAGGATATTCCATGATTCCATGCTGCTGTTCAGCCTTCAGGGATTACCCTGCTCACCCCTCAGGACCCCCAGTCCCCCTCTGTGTCCCTCAGAGGCTGAGGAATTCTCCATTCCTGCCCCTCCATCCTCACAGCCCCTGAGCAGGGGGTTATTCCCTTCCCTTGGAGCAGAGGTGGATCAGCTCCGTGTCCTGCTTGCACCTGACTCCTTTTCCCACTGAATTCCTGTTGCCCAGGGCATTCCAGCCCTCTCCCGCCCTGCTGGGGGAACAAGAGCCCCCTGAGCTCCTGGGCTGGGCCCTTCACCCCCAGCTCCTCACCCCGGATCCACCTGCCCGGGCTGTTGGGGATACAGATAATCCCCAGGAGAAAAAGGGAATTTTCCCCCCCAGCTCCCTGTGGGTGCTCCTGGCAGAGCCCTCCAAGGAGTGATCCCTACACTGCAAATCCATCGTGATGCCAGGTAGGAAAATATTCCTTAGCTCTGTTCCTCTCATGGGAATTTCTGAGTAACTCTTCTGTAGTGGTTTATAAACCCCATGAATGTGCAGCTGCTTTGGAAAACCATAAAGAAAAACCTTGATGTTGTGAATAATAGAATAATTTTTATGGCTGTGAATCCTTTAACCTTGTAGGTGTTGAGTTTGTCTGCCTTTATTGTTTGAAGGCTGTAAATATCTGTTAGAATGTAAATTTTGAGCTGAATAAATAAGCCGAGGAGGAATGTTTAGGACATTTAGTGTAGAAATAATAATTAATTCACAGCCTGCAATTTATTATTGAGTGTGTCATAAACAGAACAAGTTGGCTTTTGTATATTGATTGAGGGATGGGTTGTTGTAATATGTTAACATGTTAATTAAATTGTTGTGGACTTTATTTAGTTATGGAGGTTAAGGAAATGATGAATTACTTAATAAAGGGAAGTGTTTGTGGCCTCGTTAAAGTGGGAGGTGTACAATTGTGGTGGGGGCAGTTGGGGGATTGGGAGTGGGGAAAATGTTCTGGGATTTATTGGGACAAGTTGCTATTGGTTTCTATGTACTTTATATAGATGCACATATATCAATTGTTATGTATATATTTATTGTTAAGATCAAAGATGGTGTCTGAAGGAAACTTCCAGAAGCTGAGACCCCAAATTAGCATCAGGGTATAAAATGTTTCCCCTCCTTGGCCTGAAGCTCCCAATCCGTAACCCTCGGATGCGAAGGAGCCGAGCAGCAGCGTCAGAGGGAGGAGAGAACAGAGAGGGAGGGACCCAACCCTGGGGGATAAAAATGGAGCCCCCCTGGCTCCTGGGGGGCTCTGGCCCTGCCCTGTGGGGGCTGAGCCCAGCATCGCTCCCTTTGCTCCGCAGCCTGGCAGAGCACCAGCTTTGGGGCCTGCAGGGGTAATTAGAAAGGTTTTGGTTTTTTTTAATAAAGCTCTCAAAAATTTTTTAATTTGCTTTGTCGTTTTTGACAAGTGTAAGAGGAACAAACCTCTAAAATGGATGGGAGGATTGTGTGTAACAAAGTAAGGAGCTGGAGCAGGCGTGACGTAAACATTAATTTACTATGGGGGATGTGCACAAAGAGCATTTTGCACAAGAAAATTCATGTGCTGTTCCGTGTATTCCAACAATTAGAACGTGTGTGAGGCTGTGTGATCCTTGGATACTCAGAAATCTCAAATAATTTGCTTTATTTGGCTTGCTTTCAAAGTCTTGCAGCAATGTTTCATCTATGATTAACAACCCCTGCTTACAACCATCCTGGTGGATGGAGGTTTAAGGAGAACCTGGTTCATTTGTCATGAGGTTCAAGGGTGCTCAGCACAAAAATGACAGAAAATCCTGCTTTGAGCTGCTCTACCTGAGGTTAATATTGATCTGAGCTAAGTGGCTGAGTCCCTGGCTGGAGGGAGAGGCAGGAGCAGCCCTGGCTTCAAACACTCCTGATTAATTTGGGCAGAGGGTCCTCGAGCCAGTCCTAAATGAGCCCTTGGCTTTATTATTTATGATCCTGTCCCAGAGTTTTTATCTCCTGTGTCATGATATGTTAATTAACTTGTGCTCCCCTCCTTCCTGTGAGTAATTTGGCTTAAGATTTAATTAAACAGTGGATGTTAAGTGTGGTGCAGTGACGAGATTCAGCTGAGGTTGCTTTTTCCTGGCTTGGAGGGATGTTAAAGCTGAATATTCGCTGTGTTGGGAGCACTTCCTTCTGTGGTGTGGGATCCTGCCCCATGGATCTGCCTGGATCAAGCAGGAGGGAATTCCCTGGATATTTATCCACATTTTTTAATTGTTTTAATTACAATTATTATATTTTAAAAGCTGCCATTTGGATATTTCTTGGATTTCTCACTGCCTGTTGCTGCCTTTACCTGTGTTGGGCTCTTTGGCCTTTGAGAATACAGGATGGAATGAAAAGCTGGAAATGCCTCAAATTATCCATCCAGGAATGGCATCTTTTGACTTTCCAAGGAAAAAAAATAGATGAGAATAGAGGGAAACCAGCCAGCTCCATGGGGATTAATCAGATTTTTTCCTGGGAGTTGGGATAAATAGGATGTGACTCTGATTGTGTGACATCCACCTGGTTTTTAGAAGGGAAGGTGCAAATTGTGGTAACAACAAATGAAAGTTTGCTCTGCTTATTTAACATCTGTATTTAGGATGCAAAGAGTTTTGGCCTATGGTATTTCTTTATAAAAATCGCCTTCAAGGTGTCTATTTGACATGGGTTTATAGGATTCAATGGGATTACTCCTGTACTTTTAGAAAAAAATGATTTTCTGCTTCTGCCCCTGGCAGCTCCTTCAGATGGGGCCGTTTTCTCCCTGTCCCCCAGAGCAGATAATTAAAAATGATCCCCCCAGGCCCAGCTCTGTGCAGTTTTAGTGGAGCTGGGCTGCAGAATGAGCCTTTTGTGCTGTTATTTTTCCCTGGGAGCTGCAGCTGTGCCCGGTTCCCTCACAAAGGGGTTCAGCAGCTCCATTATTCCCAGAGGTGGAGCAGCTGCTGCTCCACTCCAGCCTTGTTCCCTCGCCCTCCTCTCCACTGGTTCACTCCAAACCTTTTGTCACCAAACCATTCCCCCCGTGGGAACCACGTGGACAAACTCCCTCGGGATGCTCCTGGCTCAGAGGATGGGATCACCTTGGGATAGGAGGGGACTCTCAGGAAAAGGTGCTGAAAGGGGATGCTGGAGGAGCTGGATCGTGCTGCTGTTTGGGGATATTGCCCTCATTCCCAGGCTTTTCTCTCCGAGGGTTTGGTGCTTCACTTGTTCTTTGCAAGTCTCTGGGATGCAGATGTTCCTGGAGTGGAGGGTGGCAGCTGTCAGGAGTGTTAAACACCAGGAATGCTGGCAGGGAACAGGGAGAAGCTGGCTTCTGCACCAGGAAATGCAACTAAATATTTACAGAGCGGTTTTTTTCCCAGGATTTTCCTAGATTTCCTCCAGTGCCTAAAGGAGTCCAGCTGGAGGGAGCAGGTTTTGCATTCACACAACCTTTAGGATGCTCCTGCTGCTGTTTCCAGTGTTGTTCCATGGCTGAGGCTGCACTGTTGGGAAAAAAAAAAAGGAAATTCTGTTTTCTCTTGAGCTACTCAAAAGGCTTGGAAGATCCAAACAGCTTGGAAAAGCAGGAGGAGAATGGAAACACAAAGCACCCTCTTCTTGGGAATAGTCCATGGTCCTTTCCAAAGCTGCAAATTCCTGCAGATGCCTGGGAAGTTTAATTTTCTAATTCTTCCCTTCTTCCCTGGGTGTGAGCTGTGCTTCCCATCCTGGCCGTGGAATGTCATTTGAGGGAAAGCTTTGGGAATATTCTGATTTTACCTGGCTGCCTGGGAAAAGGGGACCAAAATCCAGTCCAGCTGGGGCTTATGAAAAGGGGGAGAGGGCAGACAGGACACAGGGAGTGGCTTCCCAGAGCCAGAGGGCAGGGACAGGTGGGATATGGGGAAGGAATTCCTGGCTGGCAGGGTGAGGAGGCCCTGGAATTGAATTTCCAGAGGAAAATCTGTGGCTGCCCCTGGATCCCTGGCAGTGCCCAAGGCCAGGCTGGACACTGGGGTTTGGAGCACCCTGGGACAGTGGGAGGTGTCCCTGCCATGGCAGGGCTGGCTCTGGGTGGGATTTGAGGTCCCTCCCAACCCAAACCTGTGTGGAATTCTGTATCCCCGAATCCCACAGTCCATCCCCACTCCAGCCTTACAACCGCACTGGGCTTTGCCTGGCAGTGCACGTTCCCCCGTTCCCGAAGACACCTTTGCCCGATACCCGTGGGTTTGGCTCCAGGAACAGCTGGAGGAGGACTGGGACCAGCTGCGGGACAGCCCTGGCAGCGAGAGCAGGCACGGAGCCCCCGGCGCTGCCCAGGAGCAGCCCGGCTCTGGGTCTCTCCCGGGCTTCCCCGGGAATCTGCTGCGGGCTGAGTGACCGCAGCCGTCGCTCCCTGCTCCCGGCCGCACGGTGGTGGTGTTGCTGTTCCCGGGAAGGGCTGGGATTCGGGGATTCGGGGGTTCGGGGGTTTTGGGATGCCGCTGCCGTCCCAGGCTGGCGTGGGACGCCTCCGTGCCGTTCTCGTGTCAGCGCGTCAGTGCCGTGGCATCGATATTCCTGTAGCTGCTCGTCCAGCTTCCCAGGCCTTGGAATCTCCAATTTCCCCGAATTTGGTGGTCTAGTGCTACTTTATCCCCACGGGGAAAAAAAGAGAGGAGTCACTTTCCGAGGAGAACTTGGGAACTCTCTGAGTCCTTGGGTATCACTCTGTAAAACTGAAATTGCTGTTGAGAGAAGGTGGTTTAGGCTCTGTGCTATAGGGAATGGATCCACCCGGATTCCTGTTGGCAGAGGCTTAAATCCCAAAAACCCCTCTTGTCTGGGAGCCTGTCTGCCCGGGGAGAGGGCTGGTGCAGGGATGCTCAGGAGAGGACAGAGGCTGGAGCTGCTGTGTGTGGTGCCTGAGCTCCTGATCCAGGCCAGATCCCCTCGGCCAAATCTCCTGCAGGCTCCCTAGTGCTGTGAAATCCTTCCTGGAAGTCTGGAAGCAGCCAAAGACTGTGGGAAAAGGAAATTGAGAAGTCCTTGAGATCCAGGGGTCCTTGGGCAGGCTGTGTTTACCAGCTGGGGTTTGGAGCAGGAGCTCAAATAGGAATTACAAAAACCAAAGGAAAAGTCAGCCTGGCTCAGAGTGGAACAAACAGGAGGAGGGATGTGGGGTGGGATCAAACAGGAGGAGGGATGTGGGGTGGATTGTGGGATGTGGGATGGGCTCCTCCATCCCATTGCTCTGGCTCTGGAAGCTGCTCTGGATTAGTTTTAGGGTTCTGCTTTCCCAGTTTGTTTTTCCTGGTTTGTGTCCTGCTTGGAGGTGCAGCCCACGTCGGGCAGGAGGGAGGGCAGAGGAGCAGCAGGGCAGGGCCCAGAGCTGTGCTGGGAGGTAAAGGGGGGTCTGGTGCCTCCTCTTCCTCACCCCACGGCCCAGGGAAGGAAATCAGGAAAGCTTTAATTACACTTAATTACATTGCCTGATTATCCTGCTCCCCGGTGTGGGAAGGATGTGGAGCTGCTGGAGCAGCTCCAGAGGAGGCACCAGGATGATCAGAGGGATGGGAGAGCTGGGAATGTTCCCCTGGAGAGGAGAAGGCTCCAGGAAGAGCTCAGAGCCCCTCCCAGAGCCTGAAGGGGTTCCAGGAGAGCTGGAGAGGGACTGGGACAAGGGCTGGAGGGACAGGACACAGGGAATGGCTTCCACTGCCAGAGGGCAGGGCTGGATGGGATATTGGGAAGGAATTCCTGGCTGGGAGAGGCTGGGATGGAATTCCCAGAGCAGCTGTGGCTGCCCCTGGATCCCTGGCAGTGCCCAAGGCCAGGTTGGAGCACCCTGGGACAGTGGGAGGTGTCCCTGCCCTGGCAGGGGTGGCACTGGGTGGGATTTGAGGTCTCTCCCAACACATTCCAGGATTCCATGATCTTCCTGGCATATTCCTGGTTCTTGTGTAGCTGCAGTGGAGCCTTGTGCAGTTGGTGCTGTGTAATCTGTTCTCTTCTGTGGAGTTTAATTTCAATATGCATTTTGAAAAGGGCAATTGTGGGGAAGTTCAGTGTTTGGGGGCAGAGCAGGCTCTGACAGCTCTCCTCCATCAGCCACCTGTCAGTGCAGCTCTGGCATCCTCAGCAGCCCTCCAGTGTCATTTCTTCTGAGTAGGCTTTGAATTCATTGTGTGCAGCTCAACTTTGTCAAGTTTTTGTACTTAATTTGCTTGTAAGCTATGGACAAAAATGGCAGTAATTTGAATTTTTTCTAGGTCACTGTACACTATTATCAGCTGCTCTCCTTCCTATCAATTTCAACTATTCAGTTTTTAGCCAACAGATTTTTAAAATAAATATTCCCTGGCTGGAAAGGAGGAGATGCTGTTCTAAAATTGTTAGAGCTTGTTGTTAAAAACGACCTTCATGCAATAGGAGGTTATTTGATTTAAATAGACTTACAAAAAGTTCTTCACTTCAGCAGAGCAGATTTTGATAGACCAAGAGGACTTGGCTGACCATTAACTGAGAACAAAAAGAAATTGCAGGACTGCTCCAGGACTGGCAGCTGAGGAGGAGGAGAAGGGCTTGGCCTTCTGCGTGGAAAATTGGGGTAGGGAGAATCTTGGGATAATGAGAGAGCCCTGGAAGGATGGGAGGAGGAGAAATCATGGGTGCTGGGGGGCAGCTGCCCCAGCAGAGGGTTCCCAGACAAATGTGTGTGCCTCCCTGGAGCTGGGGCTGTGCCTGCAGTGCCCCTTTTCCCTCCGGGATTCCAGCGATCCAGCCCCAGCTCAGCTGGGCTGACACATTCCTGCCCCAGGCTGGGGAATATTCCCGAGCAGTAAAACACCCGGGGCTCCCAGCTCGGGTCCAGCCCTGCCACAGGAGGGGAAACCCTTCCCCTCTGCTCCTCTGGAAGGGTTTGGGGCCATCTCCTCTCTGAAGGATTTGGGGCCACCTCCTCTCTGGGAACCCTTCCCCTCTGCTCCTCTGGAAGGGTTTGGGGCCATCTCCTCTCTGAAGGATTTGGGGCCACCTCCTCTCTGGGAACCCTTCCCCTCTGCTCCTCTGGAAGGGTTTGGGGCCATCTCCTCTCTGAAGGATTTGGGGCCACCTCCTCTCTGGGAACCCTTCCCCTCTGCTCCTCTGGAAGGGTTTGGGGCCATCTCCTCTCTGAAGGATTTGGGGCCACCTCCTCTCTGGGAACCCTTCCCCTCTGCTCCTCTGGAAGGGTTTGGGGCCATCTCCTCTCTGAAGGATTTGGGGCCACCTCCTCTCTGGGAACCCTTCCCCTCTGCTCCTCTGGAAGGGTTTGGGGCCATCTCCTCTCTGAAGGATTTGGGGCCACCTCCTCTCTGGGAACCCTTCCCCTCTGCTCCTCTGGAAGGGTTTGGGGCCATCTCCTCTCTGAAGGATTTGGGGCCACCTCCTCTCTGGGAACCCTTCCCCTCTGCTCCTCTGGAAGGGTTTGGGGCCATCTCCTCTCTGAAGGATTTGGGGCCACCTCCTCTCTGGGAACCCTTCCCCTCTGCTCCTCTGGAAGGGTTTGGGGCCATCTCCTCTCTGAAGGATTTGGGGCCACCTCCTCTCTGGAGGGTTTGGGGCCATGTCCTCTCCAGCCGAGGTGGGAGGGTCAGGATGATGAAATGCCGAATGTTCCTCGGGAGAGGCTCCTCCAGCAGAGGCAGAGCCGGGTGCTGAGCAATCTCCCTGACAGGAAACACAGCCAGCCCCATGCAGAATTAGCTCAGATCCATTCTTTCCAGCCAATTTTATTTTTTTCCCCTGATAAGGCACTCACAACACCTCTAATTTTAGCCTGGCTGTACGCTGTGGGGCGAGCAGTGCCAGGAGGAGGAGGAGGAGGAGGAGGA
>VZRX01004756.1:11088-34549 GCA_013398075.1 Notiomystis cincta
GGAGGAGGAGGAGTGCTCTGAGCAGAACGTGACAGAGCCGAGGGAACTGCCCGGCTCCCTCCAGGCAAACCCCGGGAAAAGTGGCTTTGGAGTGCCCCTGTGTGGATTCTGGGGGCACATCCCTGTCAGGGGTGTCCGTGGGCTGCTCAGCACCCCGAGCAGAGGTGTGGCCCTGTGTGGGGGCACTGTGGGTGTGCTGGAGGTGTGGGAAGTGGGCAGGGGGACCTGGGCAGGCTCAGGGGTCAATGGGGCTGAGGGCTGGGTCCTGCATGTGGGTAACAACAACCCTGGAGTGCTCCAGGCTGGGAAACAGGGGCTGGAAAGCTGGGAAAAGTCCTGGAGGTGTTGGTGACAGCAGCTGGACATGAGCCCAGGGCTGCCCAGGTGGGCAAGAGGCCGATGGCCCCTGGGTTGGGTCAGGCCCCATGATGAGACCCTGAGGGGCTGGAGCTGTCCAGGGCAGGGAATGGAGCTGGGAAGGGGCTGGAGACTCCCTGAGGGAGCTGGGAAGGGGCTGGAGACTCCCTGAGGGAGCTGGGAAGNGCTGAGACTGGGTGATCTAGGGGAGCTTTTCCAACCTCAGGGATCCCTCATTTCTGTGAATGAACTTTTGGAAATGATCCAGGGAAGTTCTCCTTAAATCCTCACCCGACTGGATGAGGCTGCCCTGCACTTAGGGCTGGGCTTATCTTCACTTAGGCTTGATCTCAGCACCAGTGAAACGCTGGGCACTGCTTTGAGCTTCCCTTCTTAGAAGAAATTTGGGCAGTTCAGCTCCTGAAGCCTTCAGATCATTTCTGTGTCCTCCTAGAGAGGAAATGGTACCCAGGGAGGGACTCCCCGTCCCCCTGGGATGGGGCTTGGAGCTCAAACCTGGATTTTGGAAGCCTGAGCTGCTGAGAAGGTCCAGGCTTTACTGCTGTGTGTTTAAAAATGGGCACAGAGACAATTTAGTCTAAACTCAAGAGCAGAACTGGAATTTTTTCAGCAATACCTCAGCTCAGGCTTGGCACTGGGCTCAAATCCATCTAATTTTAAAATACAAAAAACAAACCAAAACAAATGTCACTGGGAGTTTCTGATGGCACATTAATGATAATAATGATAAATGCAATTAATGTAATTTGCTTTCTTAAGTAAGGACTCCTTGAGAGTTCTGGCAGGGACTGAAAGAAGAGGCCCATGACCAAGTGATCTCCCAGCCCTCAAACCTCCCCTTTATCATCTGTGCTGTTTAAAATAATCAGGGAACTGTTTTGACAAGAGTTTGGAGCTGGTGAGGTTTAAATTGCCAAGAAAACTTTGGAGGAGCACTGGGCCCTTAACAGTAAATGAATTAATCTGATATTTAATTTGGAGCTAAGCCTCAGCTTTTTGGGGATGTGACACTTAAAGCTCTGCTTTTATGGAATGGTGAAACCTCTGTGTGGTCCTGTGGAATTCCTGATGTGATCCCTGCAGTCCCTGGGAACAGGGAGGGTCTGGATCCCGAGGAGTCTCCGTGGGATGAATCCCAGAGCACAAACTCTGCTCACAAAAAGCCCCTCTGCAAACTGCTTCATTATGTAAAGATGCTCAGGGGTTTCCAGGGCTCTGCCCTACCAGATCTGGAACAATTTTAACCTGAGAAACACAAAAAGCTGGTTTAGAGCAGTGGGTTTGGATAATGGTGCTCAGCCACTCTTTCCTTGGCAGTTCTAAAGCCAAGGGGTGGTTACTTGTGAAATTAAACTTGGTACAAGAATACAAATTAACAGGAAAACAGTTTTTGATCACTTTAAAAAATTTCTTTATTTTAATTTTCCTTCTTGACTGGAATCCTCCCTGAGCTTCACGGGCTCATCTGTGTGAGGTGGAGCACCCTCACAGATTTGTTACCTGATCACATTAAAGCCTCCATAAATTCTCCTGGACAAGAGCAGATGTTGCCAGGTTTAAAAATCAAATTAAACCAACAGCAGCAGCTCTTGAGAATTCCTCAGCCATCAGGGCTTAATCCTGTGGTGCTGTGCTGTTATCTGTCAGCCATTCATGCAATTAAGGGAAAATCTCTCCCAATGTTTCCATGGAGCTGGAGCACTCCAGGAGAACAGGCAGCCCACACAGGAGCCATGAAATATTAATTGAGCACCAGCACATGTTCAATAATCTCCACACTCAGTCAGGGGCACAGCTGGGCTCTGCCTGGGCCAGGGGAGCCGTGTCCCATGGGATCAGGGTGGAGGTGCCAGTGGGGTTTTGGGAGCAGCCCTGGGGCTGGGAGCTGGCCCAGGTGAGCGTGGGGAGCTCAGGATCCAAGTGTGATCCAGAGGAAACCCAAGGGAAAAGGGATTTTGAGATGTGCACCAAGCAGGGAGTGACGGATTTGCAGGCCCTGGGGTTGTGGGGTCCTGGAATGGTTTGTGTGGAGGGGACCCCGGCGCCTGTTCCATGGGCAGCACCTCCAGCCCGGCCTGGGACACTGCCAGGGAGGGATCCAGGGGCAGCCACAGCTTCCCTGGCACTTCCTTCCCAGTGTCCCATCCAGCCCTGCCCTCTGGCAGTGCAGCCATTCCCTGGCCCTGCTCCTGCAGCTGGAGGAGGGTGGGCAGATCCCGAATGGAATTGCTCTCCCTGCCTGCTGCAGAGTGGATCTGGGGGAAGCTGTGCCTCATCCCACACATCCCAACCCCTCCACGTGGCTGTGTCCACCTTTGGGATGTGCTGGACCTGCTCTCGAAGCCAAAAGAGACATTTCCAGGGTCTGGGAATGCCCTGTGGGCTTCTCCAGGGGTTGGGGTTGGTGGGAACACCTTGGAAGTGTGGCTGGAGCTGCGGTGGGCTCGGGGAGCTGGCAGCTGTTCCCACATGGACAGGGCACCTCCAGAGGTCCCTCCAGCCCTGAGCATCCTGGCACTCAAACTCAGGGGAAATCAAATCCCCAATTCAGCGTGGGGTGAGCTGCCCAGGATCCACGTGGGAATGAGTCTGGATCCATGGGAAAGGCTCCAGCCTGTGCTGCTCCCGCCCAGGGGGGGCCCTGGCTGTCCCTTTGCCATTTCTGGGAGCTGGGGTAAGTTTGGAAAAGCTGGAGTTCGTTATGTTCTCCTCTCCCTGGGAAAGAAATCCTGTCCTGGTTCAGCTTTCCAGAAGGAAACTTTCCCTGGAAGGCTCCAAGGGCGAGGAGCACCTTCCCAGCTCCAGGTCTCTGCTGCTGCTCCGGAGCTCTGGGGAGGAATTTTTTGCCCTGGGGATGTTTTGGAGCCCTGCAGGTGGAAGGGCCCTGTGAGCCCCTCTGCCTTCCTGCAGAACCTCCTTGTTCTCCTGGCTGCTGCAGAGCCCCAGGTGAGGTCTGGGGGGTTTCCATCCCCAAAAATGCTGGATCACAGCTTGAAACACCAGCATTCCAAGGAGCTTTTCCAAGAACTGGTGGTGCAGTCCCAGGCAAAGGCTGGGATGGAGAAAGGGATATTTGTGGAGGAAGATCCTGGGAGAATTGTGCATTGTGTTCTCTGGGTTATTTAATTTCTAAATATCTCCAAGAGGGTTCTGTCAGCTGCCTCCACTGAGAGCAGATAATGGGGTAGGTATTGATATCTGAAAAGAGACTTTCAGGGCCTGAACTGTATTTATTTTAAACTTCTGAGGAGTCTGATCTACAAAAAACCTGGGAAAATGCGTGCACAAAAAGTTCCAAGAAGAAAGGGAGTGAAAACTCTGGGCTTGAAAGGGAAGTTGAGAGGGAAATATCAAGGTTTTCTGCTTTCTGCCTTTTTTCCCTAATTTCTCCACTTCAGATGCTAATTAACATTTCAGAGGAAGGAAGGCTTTGCTGAAAATCCAACATCTCTCCTTAAGGCTTGGCTTAAAAAGAATCCAAGACTTGTGTTGAGAACCAGGCTAATATTGGCATTGCTGATATTTTAAGGATAAAAGGAGGAACAAATCAAGCAAAGCCATCCCAGACAGTCTCTCAAGCCCACATAAAGAAACAAATTCAGGCAAAAGAGGGTTTTAAATACTTGGCAACTCCTCTTTAACGTTAATTCCAGTTCTTTTCCCTTATTTTCCTGAACATCCCAGGTAATTGTTCCCTTCAGATATTCCTGGAGAGAATTCCCCATTCCAATTATTGTGGATGATGGTGCCACCTCAAAATACTGAATTTCCTGTAATACACCAACTCTGGCAGTGGGAAACCATTCCCTGTGTCCTGTCCCTCCATCCCTTGGAATGGGATCTCCTGGAGCCCCTTTAGACCCTGCCAGGGGCTCTGAGCTCTCTCTGGATCCTTCCCTTCTCCAGGGGAACATTCCCAGCTCTCCCAGCCTGGCTCCAGCCCTTGGAGCATCTCTGTGGCCCTAAGATATTTTTCAGCAGAAAAATCATCTCCTCTGTTGTCCAAATCTCTTTTTTTCCTTGATTTAATCATGAGCAAAAATCTTATTAGACAATTTATCAGTCATGACAAAGAAATAGAAGTAATTTTGGGCATTAATAACAGAAGGAATTGTCTTCAGTGGGATGCACTGATCCAGTGTTCCCGTTTTCCTTGCTGCACTGAGAATATTTTGTTGGGATGGGTGGTGTGATCCTGCCAGGAGGGACTTTTCCCACCCAAATCCCAACTAAAATTCCTCCAGAGGCTAAATCCCATCTCCATGGGCCTTCCCTGGAGTGGGAGTGAATTGGCTCTGGAGCCTCCTGGCTGTGGAGGTTTCAAATCCAGTTTGCAAAGCCCAGGAATGCAGAGGAGAACCCCAACTGTGCCCCAGTTCCCCCAGTTTCACAGCTGTGGTTTACACTGGGCCTGAGCTGCCAAGGCACTGGGAGAAGCAAAACCCTCATTTTCCTGGAAATCCCTTCATTCCAGAGTCTGGGACACAGCCTGGGCAAGGCCACCTTGCTGAGGAGAAAAGCCCCAGTGGGAGGCACCAATAATGGGTGCTTGCTGCCAGCTTTGTCTAAAGCTCTTTTGTGCTTGGATTTAAACAACAACAAAAAGCTGCTTTTATTACTTTTTGTGAGTTTTATCTCTTCAGCTGGTCTGGAGACAGTGTATTAGTCAGATGTGTGGGTAGTGGATCACCCAGGATGTCAAACTCGGTGTTTTAATTAAAAATACATGGCTTTGACATATTAAGCATCCATTAAAAGCCTCGTTGCTTGTCTGGGGAGGCTCTGAGGGCAAAACTGAGCTGATTAAATGGAAAGAATGGAAGTGTTGCTGTGGATTATTGTTATTATTTTGCTTGTCTCCCAAGGAGGAGATCTGGAGGGTTTATCTGGCTGGGGGACAACCAGCAGGTGGAAAAAAAAAGTCATTTTTTTCCCTGTTAAAGCTGAGTGGTTTTATTTGATTAGCACAGAGCAGAGAGGAGGGGTTGGGTGGTGTGGCCTGAACGCTGCTGGGCTTTCCAGGGAGAGGAGAAATTGTGTTTTTTGAAATCCCTGTGACACTTAAACCGAGGAGGATTTCTTCCCCCGGGCTGTTTTTGGGTGCAGACTCGCAGGGCTCCGGGCTTTCCTTAGGATATCAACCTTCCTTTCTTCCAGGAGCACGTGTGAGGGGCAATCATGCCAGGCAGATCAGGCTGTTGTTAATTAGCACAAAAGGAGCCATCCTGGAGCTTCCTTTCCTTCCTGGTCACACAAAAATCAGGAAGCAAAGAGGGGTCTTTAAAACAGAGCCCCAAAGCACAAGGAGGGACCTGTAAGTGCCTGGGAAGGGTTATCCCTGTGTTCCACATCCATCAAAGCTGAGCACTAATCAAAGGGGCTCCTCCATTCCCAGCGGGAATTGTTCCCTGGGAGGCCCTGGCACAGGAGCCTGGGGCTGTCCCTGCATCCCTGGAAGTGTCCAAGGCCACCCTGGGGCAGTGGGAGGTGTCCCTGCCCAGGGCAGGGGTGGAATAAATGAGTTTTCAGGTCCTTTCTAACCCCAAAGTCCGGGAGTCCATGACTGTTGTACCAAGGAAAATGAGAGGCTGCTGCACAGCTGCCTTTCCTGGGGTCATTTTAGGCAACCACAGCTTTCTTTAATTTTTGAAACAGAAAATAGGCAAAGAATTTGATTAATCTGGGTAAATTTGAGTGGGCTGTGGCATTTTGTTTAAATGTGATTTTAGCTGAATGGGGAGGTGCTGGCCCTGAGTCTGCTGAGCCCTGAGGAGGTGCAGAGCTGTGCATTGGTATTCAGGAGCTGCAGGGCTGCAATCCTGCCAGTCTATTTAAAACCTGCAGAAAAGCCTCCTGAAACAAGGTTATGCTCTTCACTTGCCATTCCAGGGCTGAGAAACTGCCACCTCCAGAGAGGCAACACAAACCTCACCACACTTGGAGCTTGTCCAGAGCGAATCTGAACCAAATTTGGCTCCTTTTGATGCAGCCTTTCAATGGCTGCGTGGACAGAATGGGAAGATTTAATGAGTGTGAGGGATTTAATTCCAAAAGGACACTGGTTCTGTGCTGAAACTGCAGAGTTCTGGGGGTGTGGCCACTGCTTGAGAGCCTGGGGGAGAAATTTTGGGAAGAAATGGGTTTTGAATTGCAAAACTTTGTCTCACTTGGAGAGACACCCCTTGTACGTGGGAGCTCTGGAAATTCAGTTACAGCTCTCCTTGAATATCCTAAAATCAGGAGGGTTTGTAGTTTCAAAGGGAAATAATCCTAGCACTGCTGAGGGTCAGCACAGTTGGGTGTGGTGGCATCCTGGATGTGGGGAAGCCTCAGGGATTGTTCCATAGTCCCAGATTTTAGGGAATACTCTCAAAATTAGCATTAAAGTAGGGCAGCTTGTTGCCATCCCCTTCCCAGCTCTTCTTCCCAGCTCTTCTTCCCTGCCCCTTCCCTGCTCCTTCCCAGCCCTTCCCAGCCCTCCTCCAGTGCAGGCACTGCTGGAGGTGGGGGGCTGTGGTGTGAGGAGCAGCCCTGGGGGGTTTGGGATGCTCCTGGTGCTCCCAGGGAGCAAGGGCAGATCCCCAGGGATGCTCCCACCCCCGGGAGCCAAGGACACACAGCCAGGTCCTGGGACCAGCTCAGGGAATCTGGGTTTCCAGAGAGAATTCCATGACTTTCAGTCACACCCACTGGCATGTCCTGGCTGAGGAATCCCGGGAGCAAAGCCCTGGGCAGGAATGTTTCCCTGCTCTCCTGGAGCATTCCACATCTCCCTGGGCAGGAATGTTTCCCTGCTCTCCTGGAGCATTCCACATCTCCCTGGGTTTCCAAGGTGCAGGTTTCTCACAGTCCTGAGTCAGTTACTCCTGGAATGGCCTGAGTTGGAAGGATCCATAGGGATCATCCAGTCCCAAAAATCCCCCAAATCCCACCCTGTGCATCCCTGGGAGCGAGATCCAGGCACTCCTGGAGCTCTGGCAGTCTCGGGGCCCTGCCCATTCCCTGGGCAGATTTGGAGCTGGGGATCTCCAGGGTTTTCAGCTGGTTCTGGAGCTCTGAGGGGGTCCCTGGGTGCTGATCCCTTCCCTGCTGCTGGAATCCGTCCTGTCCTGCCTGTGCAGGAATGCTGTGCTGGGACATCCCCTGGGATCACCTCTCCTGTGCTTCTCCCTGGGTTTTTGGGGGAGCAAAGCCACTTTTTGTGTTGGGAATGCACAAAGCTGTGGATGGTGGGAACCAAACCATCTCTGAAACCTGTGGAAGGGCCAGGTGTGAAAATCCCACAGCTCCAGAGGGAAACCAGAGTGAGGAGACACTTCCTGGGCAGGATTTCAGGAAGTGGGGGCAGTGTTGAACTTACAATGTGGAAGCTGGAAGAATAAGAATCCAAGGGAAAGAGCTGACTTCAGGCTGCAGTGGGAATGCCAGCAGTGCCTGGCAAGGCTCTGAAGTGCAGTTCCAGCCTGAGAATCACTTTGTGGCAGCCATGCAGGGGCTCGAGGGGGTCGTACCCAAGGCTTTCAGGAATGTTTTCCTTGCTGCCACCCCTGGGAGTGCAGCCTGAGCCCCCTCCAGCTTGAGGAAAGCTGTGACACCTCTGAATTTCAGCAGTGGTGGCTTCCTGGTGACCTCTGGGGTGGAGACCTTTGAGCCTTGGCTCTGTGAAAACCACAGGCTTTAGGAAATAAAAGTCCCACTTTTGTCCCCAGTGCCAGCAGAGCACTTTGAAGGTGTGCAGGGACAGAGCTGCTGAGTCAGAGCCTTCCCACAAAACTGCTTTTCCGAGGAAAAAGTGCATTCTGAGGGCAGGTGAGAGTTCTGTGGACCCCCAGCTTCAGGGGAGATTCCACCTGAAGCAAACAGGCCCTGGGAAGGGAGGTGTGGGGTGTGCTGGGGCTCTGCCTGGGGTCAGAGGCACAAAGCAGGAGCCAGAGTGATCCTGGAAGCTGCTCCCACCTGGAGGGCAGAGCTGTGCCTGCTGCATTCCTCGGGAGGAGCCCTGCTGAGCCTCCAGGTGGGGACCTGGCTGGGGCCTTTCCTGAGGGAGTCTGCAGGAAGGATGGAGAGGAACCACTGACAAGGGACAGGGCACAGGGAATTGCTCCCAGTGCCACAGGGCAGGGATGGATGGGATTTTGGGCAGGAATTGTTCCCTGGGAGGTGGGCAGGCCCTGGCACAGGGTGCCCAGAGCAGCTGTGGCTGCCCCTGGATCCCTGGCAGTGCCCAAGGCCAGACTGGATCAGCCTGGGACAGTGGGAAATGTCCCTGCCCGTGGCACTGGGTGATCTTTAAAATCCCTCCCAACCCAGTCTGAGATCCTGGGATTCTGGGATCCCTTTGAAGTGGAATGAGCAGGGGAGAGACACTGATAAGGGGATGAGGAATTCTGGAGGTGTCAGATTGACCTCCTGCAGCCACTGGTGAGGGGAACTGAGGGACTGTGGGGTCACCTGGGCTGAAATGGAGGTGCTGGGGCTGGGGAGAGCCTGCAGCATCCCGGGAATGGAGCAGGGAGGAGGTGCTGGAGCTGGAGCTGGGGGGAGCCTGCAGCATCCCGGGAATGGAGCAGGGAGGAGGTGCTGGAGCTGGGGGGAGCCTGCAGCATCCCGGGAATGGAGCAGGGAGGAGGTGCTGGAGCTGGAGCTGTGGGGAGGCTGCAGCATCCCGGGAATGGAGCAGGGAGGAGGTGCCGGCGCTGGCGGTGTCGGCGTGGCTGGGAGAGGCAGGGGTTGCTTAGC
This sequence comes from Notiomystis cincta, assembly GCA_013398075.1. Taxonomy (NCBI): domain Eukaryota; kingdom Metazoa; phylum Chordata; class Aves; order Passeriformes; family Notiomystidae; genus Notiomystis; species Notiomystis cincta. The sequence continues at coordinate 20,206 of VZRX01004756.1, forward strand.
GATGAGCAGCAGAATAAACATTCCCAGAGCTCCTTCTCTGGGCTTCAGCTCCATGGGAAGGCAGCAGTTGCTCTGGGAACGGCAGGGATGTCCTGAGGGACTGGGCAGCGCTGGGAGCACCGGGGGGACCTGCCCGGGGCACCTTCCCAGAGCCTGTCCAGAGGCTGCCCCACCCCGGCAGTGTCCCAGGCCGGGCGGGACGGGGTTTGGAGCACCCTGGGACGGTGGGAGGTGTCTGTCTCGTGGAACGGGACGAGCTTGGAAAGGTCTGTTCCGACTCAGAGCATTCCATGGTTCTCTTGGGCACCGGTGGGCGCCTGAGCCCTGTGGAAGGGCCCATTTCCAGCTCTTCCAGGAGTTTGGTTCTTCCCTTCCCTGGTGGCTGCAGGAGGAATTTCTCCCTGGAAAGGGTGGTCGAGCACTGGAAGTGCCCAAGGAGGTTTGGAGTGCCCATCCCTGGAGGTGCCCAAGGAATTCCTGGAGGTGGCACTGAGTGGGCTGGGGACAGGGTGGGGATGGGGCACAGCTGGGACTGGGTGATCCTGGAGCTCTTTTCCACCCTCTCTGAGTCGGGGATGTCTGGTTTTATTCACTGAGTGAATCTCAGCCCTCAGCAGCACCAATTGAAGCGTCCTTGGATTATTTGCAGGATGGAAGGCAGGGCCTGGAGCTGTGGAGCATCCCGAGCTGGAGCCGTTGGGAATGCCGCTATCCCTCGCTGCTGAACATCCCATTTATCCCGTGTTCCATGGATTGTGGGGAGGGGAATCGCTGCTTGTAACTCCTCTGCTCTCTTTGTTTCACAGCAGAGATTGGAACGTCCCCCCAGCATCCCCGGAGCTGCAGAAAATCCAATTAGAGCAGAACCGCTTGGCCGTGCTCGCGCAGGATCCGCGGGTTTATCTCGTGCTGTTTGGGTTTGCCTTTCCCGATGTCTGGCAGAGCTCTGGGAGGTCCTTTCCCCCAAGCCGAGGGCAGAGCCCCGAGCCGAGAGGCGCCGCTGCTCTCCTCCCTCCTCCCGCTCCGCTGCCCTGCGCGCTCTCCGTGTGCTGCGGCGGAATATTCAGGAAGATGAACCAAAACCCTCCCGTGCTGCCGGTGTGCCTAAATCCCAGCGGTGATAAGGGCTTATCAGAGCTGCCCCGGGCTCCGAGGGGAATCCCTGAACCCTCCAACCTGCGAGGAAATCCAAGGAAAAGCCCAGAGCTGCTGGAGGAGGGGCTGAGCGCCAAGCGAGGGAAGAGCTCTTGGCAGCCTGCGGGTGCTGAGCGCGCAGATAAAAAAGGTGTGAGCTGGAGATATCAGAGCTGCCTCTGCCCTGCCCCTCCTGGCCGGGCCAGCACCTTCCTGTCCCAGACGAGCAGGTTTGGGTGGATAAATCCATCCTGGGGGTGTTCAGATCTAATCAGTGCCCGGCAGCGCGATTGGAACGCGCATCACATCCCCCGCTGCTCCGAGCCTGCCCTCGCCCTGGCTGCGGGTCGTGCCTGGAATATGGAATATCTTCCTCTCCCATCGCAGACACGGACAGGGGCTTCAAAGCGCACAGCCTGGGGCTCCCAAATCCCGGGAGAGCTCTGGGAGAGGCGGCCAGGGACTTCCCGGTGTCCTGCGTGATGCTCGGGAGTCTCCGGAGTTTGGGGCTGCCAGGGAGGAGCAGCACTGGGGCCAGTCTGGGGTTATAGGACACGGCTGCACCCCCAAACCCCTCTTTGCTGGCATAGCCACAGCTCTCCGCATTCAGGAGGTAGAAGGATGGATCCCTAACTGAAAATCAGATTTATCCTGATTGATCTGTATTCCGTGAGAACAGGATGCTGTTGGATTTTACCAGCTGGATGAGGTGTTAAATCCTGATCTTTTCTGCAGGAAATTTTGCTGTTTCAGGGTAGTTTAAAACAATTTTTTGTTTTTAAATCTCAAATTTGAACTTGTGGTTTAACCTGCAACAGCTGGCTCGCATGGCTAATGAGGGTGATTAATATTGATAAATGAGCAGTGGAAAGGCAGGGCCAGGGGCGGGTAGGAGGAGTGGGGGGTGGTGTAAATGTGCCAAGTGCTCGGAGCGGATTCCGTGCCACACAGCAATCCCATGGGATGCAGTTTTCCCTGCCACGACCCCGCTTCAGCCACAAAATCCTCGGGAGAATCCAAATCAGAGGGAATTTTATCTTCGGCCGTGGCGAGGTGCCTGCGGAGAGCGCCCGGATACCGGGATGGGGATGGGGGAGCTGGGAGGGCTGGGGGGAGCGCTGGGATCGCTCTGCTCTGCAGACACCATTCCCAGATCCACGATATTTCCAAGGGCTCTGTGCACACCGTTCCCGGATCCACAGCGTTCCCGAGGCCCGGGACACGGCCCCATCCCGGGACAGCCCCGCAGCGGCTCCCAGGCTCCGTGCGAGCGAATCCCGCCGGGCCCGGCCAGGGAGCGGGGCTGCTCCGGGAGAGCCGAGCCGCGGGATTTGGGAACCAAGGGGCAATCCGAGCGGCTGCGGGGCGGTGTCTTGGGGGGCTGCTCCCCCTCAGCAGCGCTGTGCCCCTGGAAAAGGGATTCCTTTTCCCTGGAAGCGGAATCCTCGCTGCAATTCAGGTTTTTCTTGCTCAGAACCGACCTTCCCCCAGTCTTTCCCCTCCACGCTATTTTTAAACGAGGCTCTCATTTTCCTAATTAAGCAGAAAATCGTTGCCTCCCTGGCTCTGATTCTTTGGGGCAGTTGAAGGCATCTCATTGAGGTTTCGTTTCTGCTCTGGCTTCCCTGCAGCTTCCAGAATCCCAGCCAAGGCTCCACGGCTGGAGTTTCACTGCTGGAGATTTCTCCTTGGAAAGAAACCAGTGGAAAATGTACCTGTGCAGCATTTGGTTGGAATTTGGGTGGCATTTCTGGCTTCAGAGCAGCCCTGGTTTGGTTGATCAAGAGGAATTATTGATCTTTGGGGGATAAATGAGTTAAATCTCTCTTAAATCTCCTCCCTCACTTCCTGCTGCTCCAGAAGCCACCCCGAGTCCTTTCCATGGATTTTTGTGGACAAAATGCAGCTTATCCCTTGATTTACTCTCTGTCCACTCAGGATTTATCCCAACCACATGGAGTTCAACACCACAGGCCCACCCCAATTAGCCCATCCCTCATCATACTAAACACAAGTAGCTCTCAACTCGTCACTGATATTTTTATTTTATTTGGGAAGTAGTTAAAAAGATTCTTTTTCTTTGGAGAAGGAGACTTTGCATCTAAAGGAGTTTCCTCTGGGGAGAGCTGATCCTCCTCTGGGAAAACTCCAGGCAGTTTTTAATAGATCCCTGTTTTTCCTTCTGCTGGAGTTCCATGTTAACTTCCAACAATTGCAGCAATCGTTTGGAAAAATCTGGAGGCACCTCTGGCCTCCCCTTTGTGCTGCTGTTTGGGAATTATGGATGTGCCCAAACCTGCAGTGATTTGAAGGATTTCATAGCTTGGCTCTGAGCAGTGTTTTCCTTGGGAATGGAAAGGATGCCTTGGCTGAGCAGCCCCCAGTTCAGCCTGGGATCCACCCTGTGCTCTGCTGGTGGAGATGGGCTGGGAAGTGATCCCTGATTTGGGAATGCTGCCAGTGCTGAGAGGTGTCCTGACATCCATCAAACGGGCCGGGCTCTGGTTTCCACAGGAGTATTAAGGTGTGAGGTGTGTTGGGTTTCCCTCCCTGCTCTACACGGGGCTCTCCTGCCTGTCGTGCCTCCTCTCCTGCCTCTGGGAATTGTTTCCATTGGCACTGGTCCTGCCTTCCCCTGGGCGCTCTGAGCTGCTGAGGGATCCTGCTGGAGGGAGCAGCCTTGTGCCACGCTGTTCCCCTTCCACGCTCCAGAAATCATGGATCTCTCCAGTTTTCCATCAGCCCGGCCTGGAGAAAAAGCCAATTGGGTCATGGAAAGACCGGTTAGGTGGGAATTGTTAGAGATCCTTATCCCACCTGTACCTCCAAGGAAACTGCTCGGGCAAGGTGTGCCCACTTCCAGCCCAGCGGGTGGGCAGTGCCTTTCCCGGGAATGGCATCACTCCAGGGCTCCTGGGGGAATGACCCGGGACACAGGGAAACAAAGCCGGGTGCCACGGGACATCTCCGGGCTCAAATCCTCGCCGGGCGAGGAGGAGGAGCCCGGGGTACCGAAAGCAGCCTGAATTCGGGGCGAGCGCTCCCAAATTGCAGCGCAGCTGCACCACACGAGCCCGCAGTCCTCGGCCGGGCCGGTGTTTGTTCGCTGCCCCAGCCGAGCCCTGCTCCGGTATCCGAGCGAGCCATCCCGGGATCCCGAGCAGCCCCGGCAGCGTGGGAGCAGCCGTTGCCACGCCAACCGCGGGGTTCCGCGCAGCTGCCATCCCATCCCCAGCCTCCAACAGGTCCGCCGAGTTTGCTCCGTGTAGGAGTTCTCGGGGGCTGAGGAATCCAAGGATTTCGTGAGCCGGGTGTGTTTTCCAGGAGAGGGTTTTTCCAGAGCTGCCCGGAGCCGCGGGGCTGGGGACAAAGAGCCCCGGGCAGGTGGCCCCGGGTGCCACCACCGCCCGTCACTCCCGCGCTCCGGGACAGCACCGATTCCGTGGATTTTGGCTGCCGGGTGGGTTTTCCCGAGTCGGCCCGCCCGGGATGTCCTGGGCAGGCAGCCCGGGGCACAGAGGGACCAGCTCCTGCCCCAGGGCTGCGGAGCTCCCGGCTGCTGGGAAACTGGGAATTATCCCACCTGGGTGAATTATCCCTGCCCTGAGGTGGAGTTTTGGAGGTGGAAAGGCAGTGGGACACTTGGAGGTTTTAGAGGAGTAAATGTCCAAATTCTCTGGCGGGCACAACGCTCTCGACTTTTGGAGTCACCTCTTTGGGAAATTTTTCCTTTCCAGGGAATTCAGCAGCAAAGGTGATCCATGAAAAATGAACAGGTTGAAGTGTAGGGGTGAAGACATTTTAATTTTTCCTCTTTATTTCCATTTCCTGGTGGGTGAAAAGGAAATAACTGTCAACTTCCAGTTCCTAAACCCCCAAAATATTTTGGTTTGGATCTGTTCCTGAGTGTTCTGTTTACCCCAGCCTGGCTGCTCCATGGGTTTATAGGAAGCTGCTGGTTTGCCCCCATATAAACATGGAATTCCTTTTGGAATCGCTTTTCCAGCTCACAGGTGGAGCTGGGCATAAAAATATTGTGGAAAGGAAGTTGCTGTAAATATTTATTTATTCAGTGTAAAAAAATTTTTTTTTGGAGCAGATCTAAAAGGTCTCCTTTAGGAAAAAGTGATTTATCCATTGAATGTGAGCAGCAGGGATGGGATGTGCTCTGGGAATGCTCTGCCACGAGCCAGCACTCCAGAAGTTCTTTATTAATTAATTGTTTGTTAATAATTTTCAAACATCCTGCCAGTCCAGATCCCTCCCCGTGGGCCCTTTCTCACCAGTGCCTGTTGGACATCACTCACTTTATCCAGGAATATTTGGTTTTGTCAGGAAATCTGCTCTGACATCCTCCGGATTTTTTGGCATCACTGCTGTTTCTAAGCTTTATTTAAAAAAAATACAGAAATATTAATGTACCACAAGGTCTAAGGAATGGCAGAGCCAGGAGATTCCATGCCTGTGCTTCCCTGGTTGAGGTCCCAGCTCATTCCCAGGAGCTACCACCACTCCTCTCCACCCAAACCAGCCCAAAGGTGCTTTGTTTCTGCTGCTAAAATATTATTTATCCCGCTGCCACGCTTCATTTTGCCAACTTTATAAAAAAAATCCGTGGTATAAAAATTCTCCCAGCCAGCCCAGGTAGGGGAGGAGGCAGAGCTTAAAAACCCCGCTCGTTTGGAGTAATTTTCGGTCTCTCCCCCTAATTTCGGGATCCCTGCAGGAGTGCTGAGGATGTGCCATCACCAACGCTGTTTTCGTGTCCCGGCCGGGCTCAGCTCCCTCACCTTTTATTGGCAGCACTGATCTCCCGTCCCGCTCCCCGGGAACACCGAAGGAGCCCGGCGAGGCTCCCAAAACACCTTTTGATTGTCGCCTCCTTCACCAGCGCTGTTTCGGGAGGCGCTGCGCTGCCGGAGCCTCGCGAGGGGCTGCTCCCCGCAGCATTCCTGGCGAAACTCGGGGATTTGGCCCTGGAAGGAAGGCGATGAGGGAGGGTTACACCGGGCAGTAAAGGCTGAGCTGGGGATGTGCAAAGAGCGCGCGGGGGAAGCGCTTTGGGGCCGCTCCGCTTCCCGCGGTGCCCTCGGGAAAGGGGCGAGCCCTGGAGGCCGCCGGGCCCGGGAGGGGATGGAGAGGGGATGGGGCCAAGGGGCGGCTCTGGAGCACTGCCCACTTCCCACCGGGATCGCTGCGGGACGGCAGCGGCATCCCTGGGGATTCCAAACCCCTCCCGAGCTGCTCCCAGCTCAGCCTGGGGTGTCACAGCATTCCTGGACAGCCTGGGCGTGTCACAGCATTCCCAACCCCAGCAGGGACGGGATCCAGCTGCTCCTGGGGGGATTCTGTGAGGAGCTGAGCCTGGGATGTCACAGCATTCTCAACCCCAGCAGGAATGGGATCCAGATGTTCTCGGGGGAATTCTGTGAGGAGCTGAGTTCGGGGATGTCACAGCATTCCTGGACAGCCTGGGGGTGTCACAGCATTCCCAACCTCAGCAGGGACAGGATCCAGCTGCTCTTGAGGGGGATTCTGTAGGGAGCTGAGTCTGGGGGTTGTCACAGCATTCCCAACTCCAGTAGGGATGGGATCCAGCTGCTCCCAGGGGAATCCTGTGAGGGGCTGAGTCTGGGATGTCACAGAATTCCTGGACAGCCTGGGGATGTCACAGCATTCCCACTCCCAGCAGGGATGGGATCCAGCTGCTCCTGGAGGATTCTGTGAGGAGCTGAGTCTGGGGATATCACAGAATTCCCAACGCCAGCAGGGACAGGATCCAGCTGCTCCCGGGGGAATCCTGTGAGGAGCTGAGTTTGGGGGATGTCACAGCATTCCCAACGCCAGCAGGGACAGGATCCAGCTGCTCCCGGGGGAATCCTGTGAGGAGCTGAGCCTTGCAGCAGGTCTGGGGCCAGCCGAGCCCCAGGCTGGGATTCGCTCAGGGCCCGAGGGTACAAATAACCAGGGAAAGCCGAGGGGATGCTCCCGTGGGATGTGCCGGGAGCAGGGCTCGGGGCGGGGCTGTGCTGTCCCACTGCCCCCGCTGCTCCAACCCCAGGACATTCTCGGGATCGCTGGGACACAGAGTCTGGGTCTGGCCGGGGAGCCCAGAGGGCTGTGATGAGAATTCCCTGCAGTCGCTCCAGAGGCACTTCTGGCCCAGAAAGCCTGGAATTTGTCCCTGTTACCCCTCTGCAGGGAGCGTTTGCAGTGCTGGCACCGAGAGCCCTGGGCAGAGAGGGAGCACCAGCACGTGCAGCTCCATGCCAGGAATCAATCCTGGAATTCATTCTTCTTGGAGCTATTCAGGAGTGCTTTAAATCTTGCATGAAGGGGGATCAGGCAGCAGTGGAATCTTTATCCAAATTTTTCTTTGCTTTTCTATCTGAGATGATGCTGAAATGGAGATCAAAGTTTTGTATCAAATGTCATCACCTGGAGGAGGAGGAAAATAAATATAAAACTGGAGCTAGGGGGAGCACTGTCCAGCATCCCAGTGAAGGATTTAGGGAAAGAGCTGCAAAATATTGGGATTTTGGCATTGTTTTGGTTTCTGTGTAGCAGAGCTGGCTGGAAAGGGCACGCCCAAGGTGCCAGATGTCCATGGCCCTCTCCCAGGGCAGGATTCGGGGATGGCAGGATTTGGGAGCAGCAGGATTTGGGAGTGGCAGGATTCAGGAGCAGCAGGATTCAGGATGGCAGGATTTGGGGATGGCAGGGTTCAGGGGTGACAGGATTTGGGAGCAGCAGGATTCAGGATGGCAGGATTTGGGAGCAGCAGGATTTGGGAGCAGCAGGATTCAGGAGCAGCAGGATTCAGGGCTGGCAGGATTTGAGAGCAGCAGGATTCAGGAGCAGCAGGATTCAGGGCTGGCAGGATTTGGGAGCAACAGGATTTGGGAGCAGCAGGACTCAGGGCTGGCAGGATTCGGGAGCAGCAGGATTTGGGAGCAGCAGGATTCAGGAGCAGCAGGATTCAGGGCTGGCAGGATTCAGGGCTGGCAGGATTTGGGAGCAGCAGGATTTGGGAGCAGCAGGATTTGGGAGCAGCAGGATTCAGGATGGCAGGATTTGGGAGCGGCAGGATTTGGGAGCAGCAGGATTTGGGAGCAGCAGGATTTGGGAGCAGCAGGATTCAGGATGGCAGGATTTGGGAGCAGCAGGATTTGGGAGCAGCAGGACCCAGGGCTGGCAGGCTGGAGGTGCAGCTTTCCCTCCACACCTGGCTGCTCCAGGCCCGGGCAGGAAGCAGAGGACAATCATTTTCTCCCAGGGCTGCTCTGACACTCAGGGCTCTGCTTTCCAGGAATGCAATTTAATCCATGGCAAGGAGTGTGACGGATTAATGGGAAGAGCGCGGGGCTCGGATCCAGTCCTTGTTCCATCAGCCATAATTCCCTCCTGAAGGTCCTGGTGAGGGATCCTCACCCATTTTATCCCTGCAGCCCGGGGATGGTTCCAGGTGTTGAAGGGGGTGGGAAATCTGGCACAGCCTGGATCTGCCTCCGGAGCCCCAGAGGAACAGGAAGAGAAGTGCCCCAGCAAAGAGGGGAACTCCACTGTTCTTTATTAATCATTCCTTCCTGGAAATCAATTAGCAGCCCAGCACTCTCCTGGTAGCCATGGAGACGGCCTGGGCAGCCGGGGGAGAAAAGTGCAGTTTAGTCAGGAAAAGTCCAGATTTTGTGCTCCAGCATTTTTAACCTTTCCGAGACAATTATAAACTATGTTAATTAGCAATGTTTATCACCTGCTGCAGAACAGGAGGAGCTGCACAGGCCCCCACAGACCTCACTCATCCTGCTTTGGAGCAAAACAATCTGGGATTTATGTTTGGAATGTGCTGAGTACCTCCAGTTCCCATTAAAACAACAATTTCTCTGGAAGCCAAATGAGCAAAGCTGATGATTTAAGCGTGGAGGATGGTAATTAGTGCCAGGCTTCTGCTGGGCTTGGTGAGGACCCTCTGCATTCCCAGAGCCTGGAACCAGCCCTGGGGATCCGTGGTGTTTGCAGGCAGCGCTGCCTTTACTCTGGATTAGCGGATTCTTCCCATTTTCCAGCTGCTGGGCTGGGAATAAAACCTGCACTGTGCTTCAGCCTCAGCCCAGGGGCTGCTTTGGTCAGGTCCTCCATGGGAAAAGTGGATGTGGCATTCCCCAGGGTGGTGCTGGGACACTTTGGGAGTGGAAAAGTGGCACAAAGTCTCAGTTGTATCCCAGGTGTGCCCCTGCTGTGGGCACAGGGAATGTTAGAGAGGGGCCTGAACTGAATGTGCTTCCTGAGGTGGGACCCTGGGAGTTCCTCAGGGAAAAATCCCTGGAGCCCACACCTCCTTCAGCCAGGGGTCTGTTTTGAACATTTTTTTCCTAGCACTTCCCAAAAGGAAACTGGTCAAAAATCTGGGACAACATTTGTTTGGATGGCCAGAAAAACCCCAAAAAAAACCTTTGCAAAATTTTCCACACAAAAGGGGTTTGAAGGGAAGCAGCTTCACTTTGAAAACTCCCCTGTAGAGAACTTCAGAACGTTGCCTTTAAAGGTATGGATTTTATTCTTTTTGATAATTTTGTTGGAGTGCATCCCATGGGAATGGGGTTTGGCAGAGCTGTGAACCTCATCCTCAGCATCCATGAGGACAGGGGTGTGTGGGATGCAGGGAAAGGAGGGAAGGGGTGGCTGGCCCTGGCCAAGGGGCCCAGAGCTGGCAGTTTTGGGGTGGAATCAGTTTTGTTGGGAAATTCATCCCTCACTGTGAGATCCTCCAGGTTTTTGGCATCACTGGAATTTCTGAGCTGTATTTTAATTATGAGGGGGCCCATTAGTGGAGCAGAAGGTTTGAGGAATGGCAGAGTCAGGAGCTGGGGGCTGTGGAAGGAGCTGGTGCTGGAAGGCGTGGTTGGATTGCAGGGGCTGTGGCTGCTGGATGTGAGTCCCTGCTCCACACTGGGAGCGTGTCCTGGATTATGCCCACCACACCTGCAGCTCCCAAACCCGCAGCAGATCCACATCCAAAGGTTCTGGAACATTCCCAAGTTCCCTGTGCAATGCAGCCCCTCCGTGCTGGGGGGGTGGAGGAGAGGGGTGAGCTGTGGGGTCCTGGGGGGTGTGGAGCCTCCAGGTGTCCCAAATCCAGCTCGGATCCATAAACACCACGCAATCCCAGTTGCAGCCACGCACCAAGCGGTGGCAGAGGTGACATCCCTGTGAGCTGTGGGGTCCTGGGGGGTGTGGAGCCTCCAGGTGTCCCAAATCCAGCTCGGATCCATAAACACCACGCAATCCCAGTTGCAGCCACGCACCAAGCGGTGGCAGAGGCGACATCCCTGTGATGATCCCACAGCCAATCCCCCCAGTGATCCCAACCCCAGGGCTCCGGGGGCAGAGCCCGATTTTGTGGCAGCTCTCTCTGCAGCTGAGCCGGGCCGTGACAGCCCAAGATTTCTGCTCGCACTGCCCCTCCCCAGCAGCCCCACCCGCGGCAGGAGCCGTGACAGCTCCCTCGGCGGTGCGGGAAAGCCCCGGCAGGAGCTCAGCGCGCAGCTCCGGGTCCTGCCGCTATTCCTGCCTCGGGAGCGGCGTCACTCCGCAATCACAGCCCCGGCACGAATAGCAGTCACTGGAGCACAGCCCCCGGAGGGTTTGCTCAGAGCCAGCGAGGTCAGAGCTTAAACCCAGATTTGTTTCCGTGGAGCTAAAAGTGGCAGGTTTTCCCTGGGGAAAAGAAGCGCTCCGGATTCCTGGGAAGCAGCAGCACGTGTGTGTCCAAGGGAACAGCCTGGGTTTATTGGGGAATTGTCCCAGTTTCCTCCTGAACACCTTAAAACATTCATCAGAGCCAACTTGGACTGCAGTGTGTTGTCAGGGGGGGAACTTCTCCTTTAAATTAGGAGGAAATAAAAAAAGGGGGAAAATCCACCTGCCCCAGGTGCCCCGTGGGGGCTTTGGGCTGTTTGGAGGGAAATCTGCTGGATTGCTCAGCTCCAGCCACATCCCATGGCCAGGTGCTCAGAGAAAATCCTGATTTTTAGTTTTGAACAGACTCCTTTGCTCTTTCTGTAGTGATTGGTGCCAAAGGTGGGACAAAGGACAGAGGGACAGGACAAGGGGGAAGAGATCTGGGATCTCATCTATCCCAGAGGGCAGGGATGGGTGGGATATTGGGCAGGAATTGTTCCCTGGGAGGGTGGGCAGGCCCTGGCACAGCCCTGTGGCTGCCCCTGGATCCCTGGCAGTGTCCCAGGCCAGGCTGGACAGGGCTTGGATCAGCCTGGGATGGTGGGAGGTGTCCCTGCCATGGAACAGTGGAATCAGATGGGATTTAAGCTCCCTCCCAACCCCACCCAGTCTGGGATTCTGGAATTCCATGGCAGTTGCAGGTGGGGGTTTCATGCAGAGAGGTTGAAAATTTCCTTAAACTGAAACCAGTTTAGGGACAGGAGGAAGTGCTGGGAATAAACTGCCCTGGGCTCAGAGTAATCTCTGGAGAAGGACAAGAAAGGGAGGGAAAAACCTTCTCAGGTGGAATTACTCTTTGCTGAAAGCAATTAAAGGCTGGATTTGTCCCAGGAAATTGCATCCCTGTGGAAGAAATGCCTCCCACCTTGGCTCTTGCCTGGTCTTGCTCCACATCCCAGCCCAGGTTTGTTTGCTCTGCCTGGCAGAGCTTTCCAAGTGAAATATTTGGTCATGCATTGGGATAAAAAAGGAGGAGCTGGGAGCATCTTCCTCTCTTTTTGTAAAGAATGGGATTTGCTACAAAGCCCTGAATTGTCAGAGCATGATTTTGCTCACAAATCCACTTGTGTGTGAGCCTGTCAATCTTTGCTACCTTATTTTTCTTCCAGCCTAAATAAAATTCCATTCTCCCCTGCCTGGCCATGAATGTTTTCTCCCAGTGTGGCAGCCAAAGGGCTGCTGGGCAGCTACAGGGCTGATGGTGGCTTGAAAAAAACCCAAAATTTCCTTTTTCCCATCTTTGTAGTGAGCTGGGGGTGCAGTTTGTCATGGGGAATCCAGAGCCTGAAAGAAAAAGAGTGGAAATTCCCATTCCATTTGGAAAAACTGGGCTTGTGATTACCCAGATGAAGAATAAAAAGAAGCCAAAGATTATGTTTGTCCTCTCATTTGGAGATAAATATCAAAGTCAGGGCATGTGGAAGCCTCACAGGAGCTTTGTATCCATAATTTTCCCCATCCAGAGCTGCTCCTTCCATTCCTCATCCTCCCTGTGTGTGGCAGCTCCAGGATTCAGCCCCAGCTCCTTGCCAGGAGTTTTCTTCTCTGTGTGCTGTTTTATATTTAGCTGCCTTGGATTTCATTTCTTCTGCTGCTCTCAGAGGCCTGGACCCAGCAGGTCACCAGTGAGATCCCACACAATGCCCTCCCTTAGCCATGAACTGCTTTCCTTGGGCTAGAGAGCTCTGGAGCTGGCTCGGCTTTGCACACACCGCTGCTGCTCTGGGAATGAGTTATCCCTGTTCCCCTCTTTCAGGGGAAATTCCATCTTCCTGGCATTCCCAGGGGTTCCTGGAACCACCTGTGCCATCTGCCCGTGGCAGCTGCAGGAGGTGGCTCTCCACCATCCCGCTGCTCTGGATCCCGGGATTGCTCCCTGCTCCCTGCCTGCCCAGCTCCATCCCCACTTCTGCTCCCTCAAGGAGCTCTAAAAGGGTGCAGAGAAGTCCAGAAATTGTTTGATGGTTCCCTTTGAGCCCCTGGATGTGGGAGCCGTGTGCTCCCAAGAGCTCAGGGACCCCCAGCCCCTCATCCCTGGGCTGCTGAGGGGAGGAGCTGCATCCTCAGGGCTCCCCAGAGGGAATCCAGTGGAAAATGGAGGGTTCTGTGTGTCCAGGGGCTCTGTCCTTTGTCCAGGCACAAATCTGCTCTTTGTGGAGGACCTGGATTTGCAGGGGCTGCATTTCCTTAAGCCAGGGCTGTTGTGGCCTCCTTGTCCTCCCCAGCCCCACACCAAAGAGGTACTCGGGGAGATTAAAAGGATGATTAAAAACTCAGAGCAAAACCAGATCCATCAGTCTTTTAAAAGGGGATTTATTTGTAATCAGGGAAAGAGCAAAATGAGGTCCCGGCCTGCTCTGCGGGAGCGGCGCCTCGTGTGGGCCTGCCCCGCTTCTGCTTCAGCCCAGATCTAATAAAATGTGAATTTCTGTGTGCAGGAGGGCTGTGCTGCCTGCCCTGCACTGCCAGGGGCTACTGTGCCCTGTGATTCCCGGTGTTTGTGGCATTCCCAACTGAGCCAGTGCTGCTGGAGCATCCCGGGCTCTGCAGGCAGGCCGGGAACAGGCTCCGAGCTCCCTGGTGAGGCCAAGCCCTGGGAGAAGCATTATGCAACAGCAAAAACGGGGAAAACTTGCTTTTCCTTTTAAAAAAAATGGTTTTCCATTAAAATTTTGACCTGTTTTAATAAGAAAGTTGAAAAGAACAGAAAACTTGCATTAGGAACATGGAAATGTCTTTTTCTCTCTGTACCAGGCTGGCTCAGGTTTGTCCTTCTTGCCTTTGAACAAGAGAAACACCTTTTAAATCGATTTTTGATGTTTTGGCTGGAAAATGACTTTTCAAGGGAATAATGATGTAACACATTTCCTGTTTTCCTCACAAATCTTTGAAGCAAGGCAGAATATTTTCTCCTTCTGAATGCATTCTGGTCCTAATTGAAGCCTGAGCCCATCCCCTGTCCCTGAGGGGAGACTTTCACTTGTAATTAATTTTATGTAGAATATTTTTGTTCAACAGGTGGAATCACAGCACCCAAGTCCACACTTTGGGCTGGAGTGCCTGAATTATGAGCAGCTCCTTCCAGCCTTGCTGAGCCCAGATGTTTGTCCCAAATTTGAAGGGTTCTGTCGGTGGGAAGGGATTTACTGGGATGCTGGGTTTATCCTCAGCAGTTCGTGCTCGTAAATGCTGCTCAGTCTATTAAATAATTTCTCATTAGGAATAATTTATTGGTGGGTATTGGAGAACCCATCAGGCGTGAAGGAAGCGAGGGAGGGACGGGGAGGTTTGTGTGTGCAGGGACAGGGGGATTTGTGTGTGCAGGGACAGGGGGAATTCGTGTGTCCCCTGTGCAGGGACAGGGACAGGGACAGGGACAGGGACAGAGACAGGGACAGGGACAGGGATTTGTTTCCCCTCTGCAGGGACAGGGACAGGGGATTTGTGTGTCCCCACTGCAGGGACAGGG
>VZRX01004756.1:34691-49852 GCA_013398075.1 Notiomystis cincta
GGACAGAGATTTGTGTCCCCTATGCAGGGACAGGGATTTGTGTCCCCTCTGCAGTGACAAGAACAGGGGATGTGTGTCCCCAGTGCAGTGACAGGGATTTGTGTGTCCCCACTGCAGGGACAGGGGTTTGTTTGTCCCCTGTGCAGGGACAGGGTTTTTTTGTTCCCTCTGCAGTGACAGAGACAGGGTTTTGTGTCCCCTGTGCAGGCCCATGGCTCCCTCCCCCCTTGGTGCTCCCCCTCCTGCACCACAGGGATCTTGGAAAGGCAGCCAAGGATGCCATTCCCAAGGATGCCATTCCCAAGGATGTCATTCCCAAGGATGCCATTCCTGAGGATGTCATTCCCAAGGATGCCATTCCCAAGGATGTCATTCCCAAGAATGTCATTCCCAAGGATGCCATTCCCAAGGATGCCATTCCCAAGGATGCCATTCCCAAGGATGCTATTCCCAAGGATGCCATTCCCAAGGATGCCATTCCCAAGGATGCCATTCCCAAGGATGCTATTCCCAAGGATGCCATTCCCAAGGATGCCATTCCCAAGGATGCCATTTCCGAGGATGGCACGTGCCAGGACAAGTTGGTATCAGAGGGGGAGGTGGGTGAGGAGCAGGGGTGGCAGTGGCCAGGTGGCCGAGGGGGCCGTGGGCTCCTGGATTGTCCCCCTGGTGTGGGCACAGCCTGTGGCCAGCCCTGTGTCCAGCCCTGGGACCACCACTCCAGACTGACACTGGGCATGTCCAGGGAAGGGAATGGAGCACCAGGAGCAGCTGAAAACCAAAAGTCCCCAAAAATGCAAAGAGCAAAGAGCCTGGAAGAAGCTTTTCCTGCCCATCTTGACAATTCAACACCTTTGAGCTGGGACTTCTCCAAATTCAGCTCATTTTCAAGGCACTCATAGTCCCTAACTGGATTTTTTTGGGAAAACCACTTGGAATATTCAAGACTGCCCCTGTTTGATTATGGTGGCACATTGTCCTCTTTCTTTCTCGCTCACATTTGTGCACAAAGACGTTCAAGGGTCTTTGGTACCCAGAATTTTACTTTGGGGTTTTATTCCTTTTGTCTTGGGGGTGCTGGAGATCCCTTCCCACCTGGGATCCTCTGTGATTCTATGCTGGGAGCATGGAGGGAGCAGCCTTTTCCCAGGAAAACAGCTCTGAGCAGGGCTCAGCTCTGAGCAGCAGGTTGGATGAGAGTAAATCACTTAAGAGAGCCTTGCTAATATCCATAAATCATGTGGAGAGTCCCGGAATTTCACTGATCTCATCCATTGTAGCTTGTCACAGATGCTGTAACACATCCCTGAATAGCAGAAAATAACTCAAGGAACCAGAGGCAGGACACATCTGGCATGTCTAGACTCAAAAATAGGTTACACTGGGAGCTGTCAGCAGCTCTTCTCCAGAGTCACTCAGCAGCAGTTAACAGATTTCAGAGAGGATTTAATTTCATTTGCACCAGGAGCAAGGTCATGTTTAAATTGCTCTTAACTAAGTGTGGCCTATTTCTGCTCCTCCAGAAGGAGCTGAGCTGAGCTGTCACCAGCAGGAGAGGGCACGTGGGACATGTGGAGAGGGAGGGAAGGTTAAAGGAGGAATTTTTTCTTATCCCCAGGATTTGGTTGGGGTTTATTTCAACTTTTGGCTTCAGGTTCCTGTATCTCCTTTTTCTGAGAGCACTTTGTGCCTCTGGGAGAGGCTGGGAATGGGGGGTTCCTGGGAAGTGCATCCCTACCTCATCTCACCCAGGGGAGTCTCTGGTGCTGTCTCCCTGCTTTTTTGTATTGCTTTCCTGAAAAATTTGCTAACTGGGAATTACTAAACCTCTTTTCCTGTCTGTCCTTGCCTCAGTGTCTTGGAGATGCTCCTCCTTATTGCATCTCCAGCTGGGGCCTCTTCTGCTCTTTGCCATGAGAATCACTTCTCCATTAATCACTTTTCTATTAATTGCTCACATTAGAGTAAAATATTCCAATGACTGAGATGGTCAGTGAAGGTCAGGGGCATCTGAGATGGTCACAGGTTGGACTCAGCGATCTTGGAGGGCCTTCCCAGCCTAAATGTGATTGTTTTCCATGATCTGTAGTGCTCTGATCAGCCTCGTGATTCTCTCCCTGGTGCCTCCTCATGTCTCCTCCTCCACCCTGCATCCCGTGCTCAGCAGTTGCCCAGTTTTGCTGTAGAAACTGGAGATGGGAATTCTGGCAAGAACACAACCTCAAGCAGCAGTGAAGAGTTCAGCAGCTCAATTTGACCTCATCAGGTGGAGTTTAAAACCCCTCTCAGTGACTTTAACAGGACTTGAGAGCTGTCAGGGGATGAAGGATTGCAGGCTCAGTGCAGCATCCGTGGCTCAAATCAACTGAGCAACCTCATCCCATCATCATCAGTGTGAAATAACCCTGCTCTCATCCCTCTGCCTGAAAATTTGGGGGAAAATTAGTTAAGAGCAGCCACAGGAGCTTAGTTAAGCTCAGTCTACCCAATCCTGTTTGAGCAGTCCCTGTTTTCACCTGCTCATGGTGCTTGTCCTGGGGAGTTATGAAGAGTTGGAGGGAATTTTTGTGCTCCATCCTTTGGGACTGGGAAGTGCCAAGGTGTGGGAATTTGGGAACAGGACCTGTGGGAAGAGCTGGGGATCAGTCCTGGGGGTGGGCTTGGTTTTTGGTTGATGCTTGTTGCCATTGAAAGGGACTCCCCACGTGCTCAGGTCAAAGTGGCTCCAGATATGGACTGGATCATTTGAAATCCAACTTTTCCTGTGGCTGCTCAACATTCCCTGCATCCCACAGGGCAGGAGGGACCTGCTCCCTGCTCGCTGTGCCTCTGGAAGAGATCCTGGGCTTGTGCTGCCAAAGCCTCTGCGTGGTGCCAGCAGTGGCCAAGGACCATCCCCTCCTCCAGGAGGGATTTCAGTGCTGTTGGAAACGCTGGGGAAGGAGCCTCTGGAAGTGTTTAACCATCCCTGCTGGGGGGTGGCCGGAGCTGCAGCTGCAGCACCGAGGAACGAGTGGGAAGTGGCTGCACCCTGCTGGGAGGAGGCACTGGGACACAGTGGGGACAGGGACACCCCACCCACAGCTCCCTTCTCGGGGCTGTCTCTCGCACCTGCCAGGCTGGGGACATCCCATCTGCTGCAGTGCCAGCTAAGCTGAGAACTGGGGACCACTGGGATCACTGGGCTTTCCACTGTGCCCTGCCTACCCCTGGGAGGCTGCAGCATTCCAGGGGTACATCCCAGGGCCACATTCCATGGAATCACAGAACCCTTCAGGTCAGAAAAGAGCTCCAAGGCCATCAAACTGGATTTGCTGGTGTTTGTGACAAAACCCAGAGCAAAGACTCCCTTGGTGTTCCCAAGAGTTGTGTCCTGCACGCTCAGCAGACCCCAAGGGCAGCCCTGGCACTGCTTCTCCAGGGAAAACAGCAGAAACATCTCTGCGTGTCCAGGTTTGCAAACTTCAAGCCTTCAGAATCCAATAAGTATGGATTTCACCCCTCCTCCCTGAAATGCCACTTTCCTGGATCCCAGAGAGTTGATTAAGTTTAATTGGATTTGATTCTTTCTGCTATCGATTTGATTCTTTCGGATCAATAGGCCAAGAAGGAAAATAAATATTTTTGCAACATGAGTATGAACTTGTAAGGTAAAATGCCAGTGAAGCCGTCCCCAGCTCCCTTTTTAGCTCCTTTATTCCCTGATCCATGTTCTGACAGTGCCATTCCTTCCCTGGGCTAAGAACAGCCCCAAGTCTCCCAGGAGCAGCCTCAGGGTCCTGGGCTGCACGGGAGAGGTGACTCTGCAGGAGAGTGGGAGGGGGGAAAGTGCCTCCAGCACATTGACTTTGTGTCTGAACGGCCCAGGAGGGATTTCTGGAACAAAAGAGTGGAATTTGGCTGCAGTGAGGGGAGGAGTTGAGGCTAAATCCAAAGTTTTCCATGCCTGGCGCAGAGATGCCTTGTACCAGTCTGGGTGGTTTTCATGCAGGAATGGAGAATGCTGTTCCCAGGGGAGCTTTCCTGGCATTCTCTGCACATTCCCTGGGAGCAGAGGGGCAGGTCAGAGGGGTCCTTGTCCCAGACTCCCTTCCCCATGGACCAGGGACAGGGCTGGCTGCAGCCCCAGGTGTTTTATCAAGGAAAAGTCGTGGATTCACAGCACAACCCGCAGCTGATGGCAGGGAAAGCAGGGGCCTGGATGGGGACATCTGTGCAGCATCCCAGCCATGGAATCCCAGGATCACTGAGCTTGGAAAAGAGCTCCAGGATCACCGAGTCCAAGCTGATCCCCACCTTGTCCCCAGCCCAGAGCCCTGAGTGCCACTCCAGGCCTTCCTGGGAAACCTCCAGGGATGGGGACTCCACCCCCTCCTCTCTTTCCAATACCTGAGCACCCTTTCCATGGAGAGATTCCTCCTGACACATGTCCCAGACGTGGAGATTGAGCCACACCTTGTTGCCCCAGGCAGGAATTGAGCCCCTGCTGAGGTGTCCCACCATCCAAACCACCCCTATCTCCCATCCCCGTGTCAGATTCTGGACCTCAGCCCTGGATTTGGGACCCAGGGAGCTGCTCCTGTCCCCATGACCCCACATAACCCCAGCCTGGATCAGAAAATTCCTCTTATTTATTCTTTTATCTGCATCCAGCCCTCCCCTGTGCAAGGATTTGCATTTCCTTGTCACAGCTGCTCGTGAGGGCCTTGCCACAACCAGCAGCATCTCCACCCCACACATTCCAGAGAGCTTGGAAAAGCATCCATCTCCTTCCAGGGAATTCAGGTCCCCCTTGACAGAGCTGTTCCCCTGACGAGCTGCAGTCATTTTGCACAAGTGTGGTGGCAGCAAATGGCCTCTCACACGAGAGAGGTTAAAAGCACAGGGTGGGTTTGTTCCCAGCACTTTATTTTTGATGGAATTTGCAAAGGTGCTCACACCAGACCTGCACTTTGCCACGGAGCTCTCCAGTTGGGAATTAATGAACCCTGAGTGGGGAAACAATGGACAGAGCAGCTCCAAACCCTGCTTCATGCCTTTGTGAGTATTTGTGAACCAAAGTGCAGAAAAGTCCCTCATACCAATTTTCTGGCAGCTTTTAGAGCTTAGAATTATCTCATTAAGCACTGAAGGAGAGATGAACTCACAGTGAGAAACCTCAGCTCTAAACTCACAAATAATTGCTGAGAGCAAGGTGAATATTCCTGATGTTTTCCAAGGGCTTAATGTGCCCAACTTGGTTCCAAAGGCATTTTCCCCCTGAGCTGTTTTTATTGTAACTTGTCCTTGCTCAGGTTTTTATTCTTCTTTTTCTTTCTTTCTTTTTTTTTTTTTTTTTAGAATTTCTTTTTGTTTTTCTTTCAAGTCTTTACATTTTAATAATTGGGTTTGTGCCTTTGAATGTCTTTTGCTTCTGGCCACTGCTGCCAGTGCTCCTCCAGCTGCTTGGCTCCCTGCTGGGATGCATCCAAGTGTACTACACATCCTGGCATTCCCACTTCCCTGTGCTAATTCCAAAAGGGGTTGGATGATGCCGTTTCCATTCCTGTGTGGCAATATCAGAGAGGCTCTGTGAGAAATGTCTCAGGTGCAGAGCAGCCTCCAGGCCTAGGGTCAAACATCAGGAGGACTTGGAGCTGCTGGAAAGATTCCAGAGGAGGCCCTGGAACTGCTCCAAAGCCCCTCTGGAGCCAGGCTGAGAGAGCTGGGAATGTTCACCTGGAGAAGGGAAGGATCCAGGGAGCGCTTCCAGCACATTCCAGTGCCCAAAGGGGCTCCAGAAGAGCTGGAGCGGGACTGGGGACAAGGGATGGATGGACAGGAATGGCTTCCCAGTGCCAGAGGGCAGGGCTGGATGGGATATTGGGCAGGAATTCCTGGCTGTGAAGGTGGGAGATCCAGAGAAGCTGTGGCCACCCCTGGATTCCTGGAAGTGTCCCAGGCCAGGCTGGACAGGGCCTGGAGCCACCTGGGACAGTGGGAGGTGTCCCTGCCCATGGCAGGATGAGCTGGATGAGCTTTAAGGTCCTTTCCCACCCAAACCATTCCCAGTTCCATGTAAAAAAGCCAGGGATGGCATTGGCTGGATGTGCCAGGGCTCTGCCACAGGGAGAGCCAGGCCCCAGACCCTGCACATGGAGCATCTCACTCCCTGAGCAGCTGGAAAACAGCTCCTGCTGCTCTTGGAATGTCCCCAAAGGCCCTGGCACTGTCAGTGACCCTCGGGGCAGCAGCAGGGGCTGGGTTTGTCCCAGCTCCTCTTCCTGGGAGTCACTGGCATTGGTGTGCCTGGAAATGGATTTCTTAAACTGGCCAAGGGAGTTCTTAAACTGGCCAAGGGAGTTCTTAAACTGGCCAAGGGAGTTCCTAAACTGGTCAAGGGAGCTCTTAAACTGGCCAAGGGAGTTCTTAAACCTGGCCAAGGGAGTTCTTAAACCTGGCCAAGGGAATTCCTAAACTGGTCAAGGGAGTTCTTAAACTGGCCAAGGGATTTCTTAAGCCTGGCCAAGGGATTTAAGCCTGTCCAAGGGATTTCTTAAACTGGCCAAGGGATTTAAGCCTGTCTAAGGGATTTCTTAAACTGGCCAAGGGATTTCTTAAACTGGCCAAGGGATTTAAGCATGGCCAAGGGATTTCTTAAACCTGTCCAAGGGATTTAAGCCTGGCCAAGGGATTTCTTAAGCCTAGTCAAGGGATTTAAGCCTGTCCAAGGGATTTAAGCCTGGCCTTTAGGAGCTGCTGGTGTTTGCTGGGCCAGGCAGTGCCAGGAGGGGCTCACAGATCTCAGCTTTTCTCGTTAACAAAAGCAAACAAACCAAGTTTACAAACAAGCTGCGTGTTTAAGATTTTCCTCAATTCTTTTGGAGGTTTTCCTCAATTATTTGTAAATGTTCTTTGCTGGAACACCCCCTTGGGAATTTCTCATGAAATACTCAGAGCTCTCCAGCTGCTGGCCCTCCATTCCCAGCTACTCCGGGATGGAGGGAAGGAGAGGAGGAATGCTGCTGGATCCATCCCTTTTGCCAGAGCCCAGGAGCTTCCCAGGCTTTCCCAGAGGATTTGGGAGCAGGCTCCTGGCTGCCTGGCAGGAGGAATTGCAATCCTTCCCACTCCCCAAGGGAATCCAGCAGGACTGGAGCTCTTCCCTGAGGAGCTCGTTGTGCAGCCGCCGCTCCGCAATCCCTCGGTAAATCCGGGAACACTTGACATAATTGGATCCCAGTCCAGAGCTGGAGCTTGGAGTGCCACAGCAGCACAAATAAACATCTTCAGCGCAGCTGTGGGGATAAAAATGTGCTCAGCTCCTGAGAAAAGCACAAAGGCACGGAATCCTTAGCTTGGAGGAGCCCTCGAAGGCCATCCAGCTGTTCCCACAGCACTGCCAGGTCCCCCAGGTGGTCATCAAAGACTGGAGCTGTGGTGCTGAAGATCTTTTCCAACCCAGATGATTCCCTGGCTCTGTGGAGGCAAAACATCCACACTGGGAAAGAAAGCTGGGGTGTGTTAATGAGCTGTGGGAAGCTCAGCTTTCGGGAGTGCTGCTCCTCACATTAATCCTGACACAGCTGCCTGAAGGTGATCGGGAACGGGGATCTGTGATTTTCCCAAAATCAGGTTTGTGCTTCATCATTCCTTCAGAGCATATTAGTGCAATTACCATTTACCTAATGAACTCTCCCAATTTAATTAGCATAACCAGGGCCAATTTTGTGCTGTAAGATCCATCCTGCTGCAAGGAATGTCCTGCTGGAATTCACCCATCCCTGCAGAGGCCTGGGCTGGAAAATCCTCCTGGGAACTCTCCCCAGAGCCAGGGGATACTTCTGCACTGGCTTTTCCCTTCCCATCTCCAGTGGTTTGCTGGGACAGCAACCCAGGACTGGGGAGCTCCAGCCAACCTGGACATGGGGTCCAGCCCAGACAAGTCCAGCCCAGACAAGTCCAGGCCTAAGCTTTGTGTTGGTGTGGTCAGTGGCACTGAAAATACGGGTGAGAACAGGCTGGGAACAGAACTATCCTTGTGGAGAGAGGCCTGGATCAGCCAAGGGCTCCCATCCATCCCTGTCTGACACAGAGGGGTGGGATCTGATCCTGCTCGGAGTCAGTCTGGAATGCAAAACTCTTCCTTCCACCCCTGTCCTGCCCACAGGATTCCTCCTCCATTCATCCACTTGGAGAATTTACAGTAATTCAGGGTTTAAGCCCTTCCCAAAAGTGGTGGAATGTCACGGAACCATTAAGGTTGGAAAATTTCTCCAGCTAATCAAGTGCAGTCTTCAAGCAAAGCCCCCCATACTCACTAAACCATATCCCAAAGTGCCACATCCAGCTGGATTTGGGACATCTCCAGGGATGGTGACTCCAGCACCTCCCTGAGCAGCATTCCCAAGGCTGAATCACTCAGGGAAGAAATTCATCCCAACATCTACTCATAAAAATACGGAGGTTCTGGCCAGCATCCAGAGGGAGAAATTTGCTGTGTGACAAACATCCTTTACATCTGGCTCAGGAGAGCTGACGAGGATTTCCAGCTGGATTGGACACAAAAGATGGGAAAGCTGCTGGGTGAGGTGTGCTCAGCAGGAGCAGTGGCAGCAGCAAGGTCAGCTTTTGGAGAATCCCAGAATCCCAGACTGGTCTGGCTTGGGAAGGACCTTAAACCCATCTGGTTCCATGGGCAGGGATATCTTCCATAGTCCAGATCTTTTCCAGCAGGAACCTGGGGTGCAAACCTGCCTCCTTGGAATCCTCCCAGGCAGCAGAATGGATTTATCCATGTTTTCTCCCCCCAGGTATTTTTCCCCAGCAGTACCCAGGGTCAGGGCAGTTTTGCTGGAGCAGATTCCTGCCCACGGCGATCCTGTTTTAATGGGAAAAGCTGTTCCACAGCCAAATCCTCAGGACAAAGCGCCAGTATTCCTGATTATTCCTCCTAAATGAACCTGACTTTGCTAATTCCTGGATATAACAAATGCAGAGGAACATATGTTCTGCCAAACAAGCTCTGTCCCCCAGGGCTCCCGCCGGAGCTGCGCCGCTCCACGCTCCAGCACAGAGCAGGAGCAATCTCCTGCAATAAATCCTGCTTGGAAGTGGCTCCAGCAGTCACAGTTGTGCTGAAGAAACCCTTGGTTCCACAGGACTGGGGAGGGCCTGGCTGTGGGGCCTGGGGAGACGTGGGAGGGTCAGGCCAGGCTGATTTACTCCATGTGGGAACAGCGAGGGTCCAGTGGGCTGGGGCTGTTGGTGCTCTCCCTTCCCAGCTAAGGTGATGGCTGGAGTCTGGTTTGATAGTGGATTGAATTTAAAATTGGGATTTATTTGCTGTAGTTCCACGTCTTCTGTCATTCCAGGGGTCCCTCCTGAGCTGCTTGGCCTCCTCTCACCTCTCTGCATGAGGGGTGTGATTTAAGTGAGGCAAAGCAGGAAAATGAGAGATTCCAGACTGGTCCCAGTGCTGTTCATCCAGCAGCAGGACTGACACCTTCACACTTCTCCAGGAATAACTGGGAATTCTTCAGCCTCATCCCCTGGGAGCCATTGCTTCCCAAGTCCTGCAGGATTCCAGCATGTCCTTGGGAAATGTCATTGACCCTTCAGCCAGAGATTTGTTTAAAATCATCCTTTTGTGTCTCCTGGCATGGAATTAAAATGGGATCAACCCTTCATGCTGGAGGTTACAAACCAGAGGCTTGTAGCTTCCAAATTTGTTAATATTCCAGGAATGTGGGAGACCTGAGGATGGGAATCCATGTTGGAGGATCTTCCCTAAGGAAACACGTGCAGAGTGGTGCTGCTGGGACAGAGCCTGCTCCAGCTCCTGCCTCTCCTTGAGCTGTGTTCCCACCCTCGGCAGATTTTGGGAGAGCCCTCTCTCCCCTCTGTCCCTCTTTCCTTCCACAGTTTGGAATAACAGAAATGGAAATCATTTCAAACCCAAACCCAGGGCCCAACGAGGCCAGAGCAGAGCATGGAAAATGGAAAATGGAAAATGGAAAATGGAAAATGGAAAATGGAAAATGGAAAATGGAAAATGGAAAATGGAAAATGGAAAATGGAAAATGGAAAATGGAAAATGGAAAATGGGATCGTGTCTGCTTGGTGCTCAGTGAAATTCCTGGTGAAAGCGATCAGCACCAAAAATGGCCAACAACTGACCAGATTCCCAGATTCCAGGAGGCTCCAGAAGAGCCTTTCCTGCATGGATCAGTGCCCAGGGGCTCGTTCTGGAATGGTTTCGCTCCGTGCCCCCTGCAGTGCCACCCCTGGCTCAGTCCCAGCCCGGCAGTGCCAGCTCCTCTGGGATCCATCCCCTCTCCCTGCTGCCCACAGCAGCCTGGTTTTCCAGGAAGAAAAGCCCCTTCCTGCTGCTCCATGTGGATTCCCCAAATTCTCCAGCATCCCGGGATGCTGCAGCTCCTGCAAGGCTCGAGGGGAGGGTGGCAGGAGGGAAAGCAGCTGGGAATGTCCTTGGAGCTGTGGATCTTGGTCTACCCAGAGCCAGCCCAGGAGCTGCTGCTGCTCAACCTCCTGGGATTGGGATGAGTGGAAAAAACCATGGAAGACAGAAGAGCTGGAGTGTTGAACACGCAGGGAGTGAGCTGCTGGCTCAGCTGCAGCCCACAGGTAGCAGCCTTTGTTAGCCCAGAGCTGCTGGGAGCTGCAATCCCTGGCTTGAACCACACAGGAAGAGCATTCCAGACTGTTTTCCCAGTGTGGGTAAGTTGGATTCCGCCCTCTTCTCCTCCCTGGCTGGGCTGAGGAGGTTTCCTTGGTGTTTGTGGGTGTCAGAGGTGAGGGGAGGCTGCTGGGGGCAGCAGCAACTCCGAGGTCGTGCCTGTGCCGGGAGAATCCCACCTCCAGTGCCTCCAGTTTCTGTGGAAACAGCACGTCTCCTCGGCTCCACATGCTCCAGAAGTTATTAATAACAGTGGAATTGCTTCCCTGGGAAAGCAGGGATACCAGGCTGGCAGTCCAAGTGCCTGGGTGCTGGGCCTGCCTGGGTGAGGGCTGGATGAGGCTGGGGAGATGGGAAGGGCTCCTGGAGCAGCTCCCAGGCTCTGCAGCCAGGCCTGGAGCCCTTCCCTTGCTCTGATTCCCAGTGTTGGGAATTGCAGCCATGGATCAGTCTCAGGCTGCCCAGGGGCGCTTTCATGGGAATTTGGTGAGTCTGGGGGCTCCCCTGCATCCTGAATTCCTGCAGAGCCGGGGCTGTCTGTGCCAGCCTCAGATCCCACTCTCCACCATCCCAAGCTGGAGAGAAAAACAATAAAACTGATTCATCCACCCGAGAAATCCTTCATTGCGTGGTCCGGGAACAGCCAGGAAAGCGGAATCGTCCTTCTGCCGTCTGATTTCCCCGTGATTCATTCGATTCCTGCCGCTTTGAACTGGTGAACGAGCAGCTTTGCCCTGCCCAGCACTGAAATTCCCGGGGCATTCGCTGCTCCGCCCGCTCCTCTTGTCCCATTTAAGGAGCAAATCCATCCCCGGAGCGAGGGATTCCCGCGGGCCTGGGAAGGGGAGGGGAGCGCACAGCGGCTCCGGGGCTGGAGCATCCCCGGCTCTGCTCGTTCCAGGGACGTGTTTGACTGGAATGGGAGAGGAAACCCCCGGAGGCTTCGCTGCCCAGGCGGTGGCTGCGATGGAATGTTGGGACAGGAGCCTGGGAAGGGAAGGGGAGGGAGGAGCTCAGGCAGGAGCTGCTCAGGAAATGGGGAAAGGACGGGAATTTCTCCCTGGAGCAAGAATTGCTGTAAGATTCCCTTAGTGTTTCTCGCAGTGCCTCACTGGGCTCACATTCCCGGCTTTTTGTGGATATGCTCCTGACCTCAGGGATGCAAAAACCCCGAACTCACCCTGAACTCACCCTGTCCACCAGGTGGCTTCAGGCTGGACCTGGATCCAGCTTGTCTTGTCCATGGGATGCTCAGCTTCCGACAGGAATTTCAGATTTTTGGGATTCTGCCGGTTTTTCCCATGGGAGAGCAGGGGGCAGCAGGATGAGGTGTTCAGTTTAGATCATCCCTGAATTTGGAGAGATCCCAATATAATTTTTAGGAATACATTCCTTTCCAGGATGGATCCATAAAGGCTTTGGCCACAGCCTCGTCTGTTCCAATCAATTTTAAGCGAAACTCACGTAATTTGGTTTCTGCTTAATGAAGTTATGAAGTCTTATTGCAAATTAGTAAAAAAAAATCCATATATTCTGCTTTGGAGACTGCCAGGAACAAGCAGCTGCAGTGGAGGGGGCAGCAGCACTGAGTGCCCAGGAGAACTTCCTGGGCATCCCAGGGAAAGGAGAAGAATTCTTTAGAAAGTGAAAATAACTTAGAATTTCCATTATCACAGCCTTGTAGCTTGGAACATCTCCTTTAAAATGCAAGAGTTTTAGAGAATAAATATTCCCTCCTTCCTCTTTTTGTTGTTTTTTTTTCTAAGGAAAATATTCTTAGCTCAAAGTTTGTGTTTTCTGCTGTTCAAAAATGTGTTAAAAATAAGGAGTAAACCTGCCAGTGGCCTTTAGAAGGTGCTAAATTTGCTCCGGAGAGAAAGCCAGGAGTATTTCCCACCTCCAGAGGCTTCTTGGGATACTTCCACATCCCAATTAAGGGAGGGAGGCCAAAGTCTGTCTATATAAATGTCATCCAAAGGCTGCCTAATGGAATTAGCTGCAATGAGGCAGTGGAACTCCACTGGAGTCAATTGAGTTGCTCCCACTTAATTGGTGAATTTGTCATCAAATTCTTCATTTGCTCTCGGAGGGATGGAAAGATGCCATAAATTCTGGATGCTGAAACAGCCCCCACGTTGGGCTTGGTGAAAAAAACCCAAACAAGGAATTGTGTGTGGCAGGAAAGAGCCGGGAGAGTTAATGAGCGTTAATTGGTGATGAAGTTTGGTTCCGAGGGAGGCTGGGGACCTGCCGTGGCTCCAGGGACATCAGGGGTCCCTCAGTCCTTCTCCCCACACAGCTTCTTCCTTTGTTTATTTGGATTTGTGGGATTGCTCTTGGAAACACCAGTGGCAGGAATGAACTGGGGCCAGTTTGATGCTGAGGCTGCTTTTCCTTTTTGCAGATTCCAAAGGCTCTGCAGAGGGATCGGGAATGGCGAGGACGCCGAGCTGAGGGGTTGCTGTGGAACCTCGGAGAGACCTGATTGTTGTGGGAGGGGCTCCTGCTATTCCCACGTCCAGGGGAAAGGCTGGAGGCCGAGGGAAAGATCCAGAGGAGGAGTTTTCCCGCATCCCAGGGATTCTGGAGCTGACCCCTGGGGCCCCTCCCCTGCCGAGGCCACCCAGGCGAGGAGGAAACCAGGGCAAAAACTGGAGACACAATTAAAGATCGGGAGCTGGCCCTCAGCCAAGCAGATTAAGGAATCAGACTGAGGCCAAAGCCCCAGGGACTGCAGGCCAGCCTTGATTTCCCTGCCCAGGGCCGGCTGAGCTCCTGGCTGTGGCTGTTGTTGTCTGATGGGTTTTGGGGTGTTGAGTTTGGTTCAAAGCTCTGCCCCATCCCCTGCCCGGCCTGGAGCCGCCCTCCCCCCATTTCCTCAGCAGACACAACGAAGAGGTGAGGCTTTTACAGACATCCACATTTCCAGGGGGTTAAATCCTTTATCCTGAAGGATAATTTGGTGTTTCCAGGCCTGACTCGCCCCCCTTCCCCCAGGCTGGGAAATAACGGGGGTTTGATCCTTCCTGAGAGAAATGGAGTGAAGGAACTGTGCCTTTCCTTGGAAAGCTGGAATTTGAGCCAATGGCTCGTGAGGAGAAGGCTCCACTTGGGTGATGAATTTAAGGCATCCAGTGGAAGGGCTGAGGCTGTGGCTGATGGACATGGAGCTTCTCCAGGCTGGATGCTGAGGATCTCCATCCATCCCTCCATCCCTCCATCCCTCCATCCATCCATCCATCCATCCATCCATCCATCCATCCATCCATCCATCCATCCATCCATCCATCCATCCATCCATCCATCCATCCATCCATCCATCCATCCATCCCATCCCATCCCATCCCATCCCATCCCATCCATCCATCCAGGACTGGGAAGAGGCTGGAGAATTCCTGAGGGAGCTGGGAAGGGGCTCAGCCTGGAGCAAAGGAGGCTCAGGGGGGACCTTGTGGCTCTGCACAAGTCCCTGACAGGAGGGGGCAGCCGGGGGGATTTGGGATCTGGGAACAGGGACAGGAGGAGAGGGAACGGCCTCAGGCTGGGCCAGGGGAGGTTTAGATGGGAGATTTGGGGAAAATTCCTTCCTGGGAAGGTTTGTCCATCCCTGGCAGAGCTGCCCGGGGCAGGGGTGGAGTCCCCATCCCTGGAGGGATTCAGAGCCGGGTGGGATTTGCCCAGGGGTGTCCTTGGCCTGCTGGGGATGGGTGGGCTGGGTCTCTGAGCTGCTCCCCCGGTGCCAGCTGCTCTCTGCCAGCAGAGTCTGTGACCGAAGCTGCTGGAGGGCAGTGGCACTTTGGGTTTGCAGCCGCTGCTGTTTCCCACTTGCTCCAACCTCTGCTTTTCCCAAATTGGCCGCAAAGATTTCCTGACACATTTGCAGCCCCTGTGAATTGCTGCAGCTCCCCTGAGGCCTGGGGAGGTTTCTGACCCTGTGGCAGCCAATAATTCGCCCCCTGGTTGTCAAAAAACACTCGAGGCTCACGTCCACGACAGGAAGAAGTTATTAGGAGGTGAAAATTGCTTCCTTGACTTTTTCTGCTTCTCCTTTTGACAGTAAAGAGCACAGGAGCCTTCGCAGAGCTCTGATAAAAGCCCAAAGAAACTGCCCAAAATCCAGCTGCAAGGAGGAGGCCCCAGGGTGGTCAGGATTTCACCTCCCTCTGCCAGGGACATGGCCCCGGGTGCTGGGGGGGCTGCACAGGTGGGAGCCAGCTGGGGGAAAGGATAAATGGAATTCCAGCTGCTCAGGCTCTGCCCTCAAAGCTCCAGGTGGTGCTTTGCTTCTGGCTGGTTGGGATCTTCCCCTGGCCTGGGGTTATCCTGGGACAGGGAGAGAGACCAGAGCTGTGCTGGGACAGGGGATCTCCCTCTGGGACAGGGGATTTCTCTCTGGGACACTGGGATTTCCCTCTGGGATACTGGGATCTCCCTCTGGGACACTGGGATCTCCCTCTGGGACAGGAGATCTCCCTCTGGGACA
>VZRX01004759.1:0-66272 GCA_013398075.1 Notiomystis cincta
TATAGATATAGATATGTATATATATGTATTCACTATAGCATCACCTTGAACCACTAGCAGAGGCTGTCTTCCAAAATGGACATCAAGCATGACAAACTCATTATGACAGCATTCACAAGCACACAGAAAGTCTATGTTTAATTCCTTTCCCTGACTGATGAGACTGCAACCTCCCATCTAGCTAGAAAGGGGCTTATCCGTCACCTGTCATCCATCCTCATACAAGGACATCCTCCTTGATGAACTCAGTAGCATGAAGGAAATGCATTGCAATGTCTTGGTATAAGGTGTGGGAGTGTGAATGAGCCTGGCTGTGAAGTTCAGTGATTAGAAATCTCCCATCCCTCCCAGTCAGTTAGCATGTCTTTGAGGTGCCTTACCCTCATTTCAGTTTTCAGCTGTTCAGTGGTCGTTGATCTCTGTGCCAACAGCTTAGTTTGCACTTGATGTAGGAGCTGAGACCTTGACACTTGGACAATCTTGGAAGCAGATTCCGCATACTTTACTATCACCCCTTTTATGTGTAGTATGGGCAAATACAGCGCAGCAAGAGAGAAAAATCCAAGTTTCTTTTACTGTTTATCAGTGGAACACCAATTGTTTCAGTATTGTAATTAAAGGATATTGAAACTTGCTTGTAAAGTTTCTTGTTTGCTTGGGCTTGGAAGGCAGATGAAAGCATTACTATACTGTGAATGCATCATCAGTGTTGTCTATTCTATTAGAACTAATGACAGGCAGAAAAGATACAAAAGTGTAGCATAAAAATTATATTGTCCATTTTTGACAAATTGTAACTTCATGGTACCTGTCATTTTGGAATGCCTTCAGTTTTGAGGAACACTAAGAGGAGGTCATTTAGATATTATTGACTCTGCCATTATGGCATCAGTCACAGTATTTAAAGCATTTAACCCTCCATGAGGAGCTTTGAACTATAAATGGCATTCTGTAATAAGCACAGCCTGCTGTTTTATAGCAGTGACACCAGATGCGTGGTCTCTTTCATGGCTGCCTGTACTGCCACAGTAACTTCTGTGGTTCTCATGGTGCATGGAGCAGCATTGAAGACAATGAAACTATACCCATGTTAGGATCTAGCAAGCATTATTTTATTTGCCCATATATTTGAACTCATTTTAGCTAGATTGGGCCATCTTTTCTGGAGTGTTGTTAATGGAGTTTGGAATCAGTGAGCAAGGTAACAAATTCTTGTTCCATGTAAACAGGAGTTGCAGAACACATAGTAATACAAGACACCACATTCCTTTTCTAGAGCCCACAATTAGGCTAATAACACTATACTCAGCTTTTTCAGCAAATGGCCTTCTTTTTCAGCAGGCCTGAGCACTGACTGTTACAGTGATTTTGCAGGAAGCTTCTGCTCATTCATCCAAAGCATGCAAATGCGGACATAGCACATTAACTCAGACATCCTCTTAAAACAAACCTGGGCATAACATTCACAAATCAAACTGTACATAGAAAGAGAAACCTGGAGCCTAATATAAAGTTCAGTGGGGTCAATATAAAAAATTCCATTCACTTTCTTAGGTTTTGTGTGACTCACAATGAAGATTCAGTAGGTGTTCAGAGCATGAAGTCACAGTTTTGAATTTTTTGTGGTCTAAGTGTGAAACTCAAAGCACAAACAAAAATGATAAGTACATTCAGTTCACAGAGATATTTTCTTCCTACCCACTAGCCTTTCCAATTTAAAATATACCAGCAATAAAGTTTTCATCCCAGTTTCCCTTAAGTGATTTTTTTACCATTTACGATTTCCAACTTTCTGTGAACTTCATAGCTCCAGCCCTCCTAATTGTGTCCATATGTGATCTGTACCCAGCCTGCAGACCATGTCTTCTGAGTTACTGTCAAAGAAGCACTTCCCAGATGCTGTTGATCAATGTCAGACAAGCATGAGATACATTGGTATGGGATATTTGAGCATTTAGAATGCACCTGACTTTTTCACTGTCAGAGTTCGATGTGGCTTGATGTCAGAGCTTACATGTGGTACCTACTGCCATTTGAAATGGTGTAGATCATGTGAGATGATGGTATGTGTCACAGCAGTGCTTCAGTGTGATAGCACCCTTCTGAAATCACAGCTGGAATCCAGGTAGCATTCTCTGGGGCATCTCCAACAGTAATGGCAACATTTGGGCAACTGGACCACATCCACCAAGTCAGGCAAAGGAGTTTCCTCTTGTATTGCAACTATCAACCTGTACTGCCTGTAAGGGTATATTGATGCCACCAAATAGTCTAGAATATCATCCTGGCATTTTGAGGCTATGCAATGTAGACTGTGCCTTGTTCACACTGATGAGGATTGATTTCCAGAGAAGCAAACTGCTTTCACCCACAGACCACACATCTTGGTCCTGGACCTCCTGTGAGTCCCTCACTGTGTTTCTGTAGTCTTAGAAAATACTGGTTTTGTGTCTGTGTGTGTGTTTCCAGTTGAAACAGTCTGGAATAACGTGAGAAATGCACGTGATCCATCCATGTGGCAGCACTGAACAGAGCACATGTGTCACTGCGCCCTTGAAGGTGGCTGGAAAGATGTATGGTTGTGCAAAGCCTGCCAGGGTAGCATTAGAGAGCTGTACAGAGCACAGGATGTCATAAATATGCAGTCTCATGTGCATTGTCTGCTGGGAGCCATCTCTGGAATGAACTGTCCACCAAGCCATGGCAGGACTTTGCAATGGGGAAAGTGCTTGGAGTGATTGAGCACAGTTCCAGGGAACTTGTTAACAATTTAGCACCATGAACCACCTGAGCTCCCATGCTCGTGCCATTTCCTAATTTTACAAAGTCATGGTGACCTATCTTCAGTGTCTGCTGGTTAGTATTATTGATACTAGGGTTAAAAACATATGCTTATACAAACATACTTACTTTTATAACTTTTCAAATATAGGAGAAATATAAATTCGAGTGTGCTTGAAAGTTTAGTATTCTATTGTCCTGGACTGTGTCCAGGTTCAATAAAAGGACTGGGGTGAGCAATTCTGCTCAGTCTTCCTGGAATTTAGCATGCCAGCTCCCTTAGCAGACCATACAAAGCACCATGTTCAGCAGCATTCCTGCCTAAGATGTGTGAGATCCATGTGTTCATTGATGTAACCTACATCTTATGGAGAGTAGATGGTCTGTGGGTAATGTGTATGCCCCCCCAAAAACAAGAGTCAGTGAGAATTAAGCATTAATACTGGCTAAAATCTGTTCCTGGCTCCAATAAAGCTAATCTATATGAGTATTATGATGCACTACTACTTTAATTTTCAGCAGCCTTCCTGTTGTGGGAGTGAGAATGCTCTGGGGAAGCAAATCATCAGGACATTGATTTAATATCAGTTTTGATTTAAGTTTCTTGCAACACAGAGAGTTATGCTGACTCTCAGCCAGTGTGTGTTGTTATTTGGATTCTGGATAAACAAAACAGTGTTCATTAGAAAGACATTAGGACTTTTGTTTTGACTTCTCAGGGCGGGAGGAAGGGGAAATATGCCTTACATTTGCTGTCATTTGTAAAATTTTAAACACTGAAAACCATAGGTAATTTATATGTGATGCATTTCCATACCAGCTCAAAATACACTTCATGAATATTACTGCTGGTAGAGGAACCATGCTTTCATATGGCTTTGCTGTTCATAAACAAGTTTTCTTTTTACAAGTGAATACACAGATCATTTTGTGACTACTGTACTGCAAGCTTCCAGCAAACCTGAGTATTTGTGGCTTTCACAGTATCATTACTTTTCTATGTGAAGCCTCTCATCCACACATCTGCAGGATGTCAGTATGCATTGTGAGTATTTTGCATGTTATGAGGAAATACCTCTTGGATTTTTCTAGGGTGCTTTAGTCCCCTAGTATGGATTACTATTATTTTTCTGAGTAGTACTTTATCTTTGCTGGGGTAAACACCTAGAAATCATCTGTCTGCTGAGAGAAACTAGCTTAGCTTGTTGTCCCTAAGGACTACAACCAGAGCTATCTGCTACCAGTATTGTACTGGAAAAATTCTGTTTGTGCTGAAAATAATATTGGTCTGAGCTGTAATGCAAGCTACCACTCATCATGTTCAAGCAAGACCAGCTCTTGGTGTTTGGAGTCAAATTAATGCAAGGAGGAATGATTTCAGCATGCTGTGAATTTATTCTGCCCAAAATAATTTTGTTCTTCATTGTATAGGATTACATGTACCATTGTACAGGATTACTTGTATCCATTGTACATTCATCAAAAGGAATTTTTAGTTCTATTCCTAGAGTTATCAGGCATGTCTTTCTTTCTGTAATTGAATTTATTTACAGTTTGCCTGTTGGACTCACTTGAGCTGTCTTTGTGCATTGTTTCACCACTCCCTATTATTATAACATCTTGTTTCTTTTTGTGGTAAGAATGCTCTGTGGATTTTTCATAAATCTGTGCTATCCTTATGGGAGTTTGTTCAATCTGGTTTTTTCTGGGATTTTTTTTATGTTTTCTACATACTGAAATCCTTTTGAATTTCAGAGAAAAAGTAAAGATTCTAGCATTAATACCTGCCTGTTGCCTGATTCAGAAGGAAAAATTAAATCATCTACAATCTGTCCCAAGAATCTGAATCTAGCCTAGGCAGCATCACTGATCTAACTTGTCAGGTCTTTAAAATACATGAAGTATAGAGCTTTCATTTGGCTTTGTTTTGCAGTGAAGGTGTTTCTCAGAAAGTCGTTCCAAAGTAGCAACTGTGACCAACACAGTGTTTTGAAAAGCAGTTAACTGAAATATCACCAAGATTACACTGCTCTGAAATTCTTGTTCAACTACTTTTCCATGCTTACAG
Source organism: Notiomystis cincta (assembly GCA_013398075.1). NCBI lineage: Eukaryota > Metazoa > Chordata > Aves > Passeriformes > Notiomystidae > Notiomystis > Notiomystis cincta. The sequence continues at coordinate 4,850 of VZRX01004759.1, forward strand.
CATGATCATCCAATGTAGTGATATGAAAAGAGACAATTAGAAAATGTATTTTGTGCACTAGGGTTTGTGTTGCTCCTGGAAGAGTTTAAAAGCAGGATTTGCAGTGCCTGTAGCTTCCAGCCATATTCAAGGGCACCTTGATTTAACTGTAAGCAGTGCCCCAGTGTATAGTCATAGGGTTATTTCTGTTCTTTGGGGAGAAAATCAGGCTGCAAATGCACACATCCTTCATGGCAGAATATCTGTCTAGAGAGAGGAAAGCAGATATATGTATAAGGGTAAAAATCCCAAATATAGCCTCTAATAGGTGTGATAATTATTTTCAGGAAAAAGTGATAAGATGCAGTTTAAATCCATGGGGCACATTGTTCCAATGAATGTGCAGTGTATTTATTAGGGTACTCAAAGGATTTATAGCTGCTCCAAAGAAGTACATCTGCTCTATGACTACAGGCAACTTGAGTTTCTAGGGGAAGTTTCTTGAAACTTTTTTAATATGCTTTAACCTCTTGCATGCTGATTTGACATACCTGAAAGTGAGTTACTTCACACAGCCTTCCCAGGCAAAGGCTACATGACAGCTTCCAGCTGCTCTGGATGCTCAGACTGGGCTAAAACCTCTGGCACCAACTCCAGACTGTCAAGACTCAGGTCCACACCTCCCAAAACTTTTGTAATTCCTGGTTTCTGGGAAAAGAAATCAGGGTATAAAGACTGGATGGAAATCACAGTTTTTCCTGTAGTATCTGATTTAGATGACCTTGGCATGCAGTAGTAGTTAAGTATAGGGGTGTATATGTCTATGTATGCATATGGAATGATCTGCTGGTCCTGAAAAATGGATATGCTTGGAAAAATAGCCCAGCAAAAGCCCATGTCTACATTGCACAGCCCTATTTGCTTTGACCCAATAAATCTCCTGCCCTTTAGCTATGCTCACACTGGCAGGCACGTAGTCTATATAGTGGAGTGCCAAGGAAGAGCCTCTTAAGCCACCTTCCATCTCTGCATGCCTGCAGGGGTTCACTCATGTTTCCCCTCAAGTGTTCACAGCCCAAAGCTGGAGCTATCACAGCCCTGGGAGATGGTTACCAGACCACAACCTCAGTATGCCCCAACCAGGCAGGACAGACAGAGTCAACTGAGGCAGAGAAAGAAGGAGATATTGGAAGAAGAAAAAAGAAAATGAGGTAGAGATAAAATCAAAAAAGAAAATGGAAAAAAAAAAAAACTCAGTAAATCAAGAAGTAATGAATTTTTCATTATATTCCAATGCAAGTTACTACCACTGTGACAAAAAGAAATTTGAACCCCATCACCTCTTCTCATAGCTGCTCAATAACTTGTCCTCCTCATATGTGCCCATTTGTGGCTCAGGATGTGAACCAGAGAGAATGTAACTGCTTGCTTGATGTTTAGAGCAGGGTAGTCAACAACTGTTTGCTCTGCTGGCAAGTGACCCATAGGTCAGGCCATTGCTCAGAAATATCACAGGAGGATGTTGCCATTCAGAGTGCTGACTCAGGGGGAGCAGGAGTGCCAAATGAATGAGCAATCATCACGGTCTTTGGTTTGGGATGGAAAACTCAATTAGAATTCTGTATTTCTCCTGCTTCTTGTTCTTCCTCATGGCAATCTTTTTACACAACAGCAAGATGTTAACAGTGCAGAATAAAAGGCGTGCTAATAAGTATAATTTTCCTTTTTTTTTTCCCTGAACACCACATTTGCTTCATGTTCTTTATTCCATTGTACATAGCAATTAAATAAAGAAAAACTGGTGCTGGGCTGTTTCTCTCCTCTCTGAGCATTTGCAAATTTGAGAGCAATTGTACATTTTCTCCCTTTCCTCCACAAACACCAGATCCCCTCTAGGATCTGCTGTTCCTAGTTTGCAAAGATGTAAGAGCAGTGAATAGCAGTGGAACAGCCCATCTGAAACCCATTTTCATCTGTATTTTTTTCTTTTTTATCCCAAGTGTTATCTTATTCATTATAAAATATTTCTGTTCCTCTATTATCTTTTTTCTTTTCTTTTTTTTTTTTTAATTCCCTGTGTCTACTGTTATTGGCTTTGATGGACAGATGATATATGATAGCCTGAGACACGTTTGACAGAATATGACTTTGGCCTGCATAAATTACTGTCAGGGAATTTTCAAGGAAGTACTGAAATAAATTTGCAATGACTCAAAAATGTGTTATAAATTATAACATAATCCCTGCTGCTGAATGATTTGATGGTTAAAACAATTAAGTGAGTTTTTACTTTAGGAGAGTCCTCATAATTTTTCCTTATAGTTTAACTTCTCAAATTGCTCTAAGCCCTTTGGAGGAAAATATTTTAGAAGGGAAATTTTCCCTCTCCCTTGCCAAAAATCACATTTCTTTTCTGTCAAGCTTGTGTCTCTACTCTCACAGGTAGTTAAGAGAGGCAGGGTTTGGTCTTTCTTCACATCAGCTTGTATCCTTGTATCAACTCCTACAAGGGGTAGCTAGGAGCCTTCCACATTGTGCCACTACCTTCGTGATCCTCTCCTACTCCAAGTCACCAGATCCCAGCTTTTCAAGTGACATTCTGGAAATACTCCAATTAAGAGAATAATAAATGAAAAAGTTTTGAAGCTCAGGATCCTTATGGGATCTTGAAAATATTCTTCAGGCAGTGGCCTATATTTTATGCATTCAGTATCAATGGTAGCTTTGACTCAGTGAGGGTAATCTCTTCTGTCTGCTGAGGAGCTCCTGGCTGGGAAATATCTCAAATAGACAGAAAATGTGAATGTTTCTATTATTACCTTTAGCTCCTTTATGACACTACCCTTTGTGAGGCTGTATATTCTTTTTTTCCATTTTGAGGTTTTTTCCTATGCTGTGAAGAACTCTGGATTTACTCTTTATAGACAAAATTGCAAATTTTCTAGATTTTTCACTCCCTATCCTGTGAAACTGTTTTTGTAAAAATACTCGCTCTTATGGTAAAACAAATCCAATTTCCCAGCTTTTGTGACTATTACCAAATCCCCCAAAACATGAATTTCAGAGCTTCTAGACTTTGGAGGCAAATAAACTGCAGCACTTGTTACTTTTATAATGTCATTGCTTTTATGATAGGCTCCTGACCGTGGGAACACAGCCTGTGATCACCAAATGCCTGGTGTGGCTGAAAAGCATCAGCAGGCTGAGGTGGGGTAGGCACTTTGAAGGAAAGCCAAACAAATGTCCAGTGCACAGCTGCCTCCATCCCGCGGGGGCTGGCACAGGGGCTGGGCTGCTTTTAAGCTCCTGTGTGCGAGGAGCAAGCATCGATCTTCTGTCCAGCTACTTGCTTCCATCAAGAGGAGTAACTGGCAGGAGGCTGCCTGCCAGCTACAGGCAGCTCTGCAGCTCGGCTGTACCTGTTTGTTCTCAGACACAGCTGAGAGGGGCAGGCGGGGTTGCCGGGGCTTTGAGGGAAGAATGAGACAAGAATATTTCACCCTTCTTTGTGAAGTGACTCGCTGGCTAGCCATTGCAAATTGATTGCTTCGAGTCCTGTAGCTTTCCTTTCACCACCCACCCTGCCCACAGCTGAAGATGCAGAACAGTTGCATTCCCGTTTTCCTTTTGTATTTGGAAATATCCCAGTGACAGCATCCTTGTCCCCACAGAACCACGCAGCCTGTCCTCCCCCTACAGCCTGTGTGCTGCCAGGGCCTCTTGCATTAGCACTAAAGGGAAGAGGAAGGTGCAAGCACAGAAAGAAGGTCAGTACCTGTTGCAGAAAAAAAAAAGAAAAAAAAAGAAATAAAAAGAAAAAAAATTAAAGAAAAAGAAAACAAACCAACCAACCAAACAAACAAAAAAGGCAAAATCAAGTTTACATACACAGCTTCCTGACTCAGGCCTCTTCCCTTGGCAGCATCCAGAAAGTGGTGTGTCCCCCACTGCAGTGTGGTGACACAGAGTTCCCAAATGCCAGCAGCATGCTTGTGGTGGCAGGGAGATGGATGGCAAGCTACAAAGCCTGCCTAAGAGCCACAAGAAGTACTCGAGCACTAACACCAATCCTAGTTGCATGCTGTGTTTACCTGCTTGATTTAAATTATTAAATATTATTATTATTATTATATTAGTGCTATATTATCACTATTAGGTAGATGTGGTTGGAGAAGTGAGGAGACTCTTTACTGACACAGTATTCAAGAAGTGAAAATAGAGTTTTCATTGTAAGGAAGGTACTAGAGACATAGGGGAATGCTTTGCTTATCCAGTGACTCTGTGATCTCAAGTAATTTGCTTGGTATATGATTATTTTTCATCTATATGGGCTATTCCTTTCTTCTCTTCCTTTTTCTATTTGGAATAAAAACTCTTTGGGACAGAGACCTCATTCAAATTCACACAGTATGTCTCAAGTGCTGGAAACTGTGCTCATTCTTGTCCATCAGTTTTTGCTCTTTAAATTGTCCAGATTATATTTCACAAATGGTTTTGCACTGTATTGAATTTATGGCAGAGGTGAGCAGTGCACCTTGAATTCATACTGCTCACAAGTCACAGGGCTCAGACTGAGGACTCCAGATATCCATATCTGCTTCAAAGAGAACCAAAGAAGGGGCCCATTTCCTGATTCAGGATTAGATTGAGCAGCAATCTTGAAAGAATATCTAAATTCATGACTTTCCACCCGGCCGTGGCAGAAAACAGGGAATCGATTAGTCTCATTAGATTCTTGCTGCTTTAGGATAAAATCTTATGAGATTACTTTGCTATACTTCAACCTGGACTTAAATTTCTTCCCTCTTTTAGAGTGACTCTTGAACATCAGCAGTAGCTGGACCCACACCCAACCTCTGCATCTTCTGTCTGCATCTGCCTGAGTCCCTGGCAGCCCTGAGGAAGCTGTGTGCAGTTGTTCTGTGAGGATCCAGTAATTCGGGTACTTAACCCTATCGTGAAGGGACAAGAGAGTGCAACTCCACCTGAGCTCCCCTGCTCAGTAGGAAGGCAATGAAAGCCATTAAAATCCTGACACAGCAGATTGACACTACAAGGCTCTCTCTGACTCCAATTGTTTTCCTGATAAGCACTTTCCCTGCTGAGCCTACTCACCCTGCCAGAAATATCTTTTTACATAATTTTGTGTCTCTGAAAACATTACCTTTTTCTTTCTAAATATTTTGAGATTTTCACTTAGATGTTTTAACAATTTATATTTGCATGTGGTTTAACATCAATCTGTTGATAACTTTCTCATCTCCCAAACAACTCTGAAAATGAAATTGTGGCATCTCCCTTAGAGATTCTGGAAAGAAAATATGGCCAAAAAAACCACAAAACAAAACAAAACAAAACAATACACATCACTACAACAAGCATAAGCAATGTCACAAAGCCTCTATACTGACTTCTAATTTTTTTCCTGACTGTATATATTCTCCACTTGTAATAATGCAGATTTGTATGTATTTGTATTAAAATAATCCAGAAGAGAATGTCTGGCAACCAGAAGTGTTAGGGCAGGGAAATCTAGCAGGCATAATTTTTGGATGGAATAAATCATGATGTTAGAACAAGCAGGAGTTTTTATGGTATGGCTGCAGGTTTGGGGTGTTCTCATGAAACATTAATAATAGGAACATTATTCATCCAGATTATGATGTGGAGAAGAGCACCCTGCTGGCTCTAATGCCTTGCTCTCTCCCCTCAGGCTGAGTCTGTGGGACCTGGTGATCCCCTGAGATAAGTGGGTCTGAAAAGTTTGGCTTTGAGTCACTGAGAGTCCACTGAGAACTTCTTCTGGAAAGCAAAGCAGCTATGTCAAGAAGTAACTACTAGAAGAAGTGAAGTAAAATGTAAAGCTACTTCAAGTATGAAGTACAATTATCCTTGCTCTGTTATGAAAGGACATATCCCAGCTCTTGCTGCCCTTTGAAATCCTACGCTTCTCACGGCTCTTGGGAAGCTTGAACTATTCGTCTGCTATAACACATGCAGTTCCTTTTAAACCCTTGAGTTTTAAGAGAAGAAACAGCCACTTCACTATGGGTACCAGATGAATATTTCCAGGACAAATGAAAGTCTGTGTAAGCTTGAAATACTCTATTAGTAATTGTTTACATGAGCTATTAACATTCTTGCTTGGAGAGATGAAGAACTGTTCAGAAAGAATCAGTGCTTAACGGCTTAGCCTTGCCACAGAAAAGCCTCTGGCATTTTATCTTTAAGATTCCAACATATTTCTGTTGCTACTTTTATACTTATCTGCAATAAAAAGCTGATTCCTCCGAGTGCTTTGGATTTGCTTGAATCAGATTTATAGACCAGCTTTTTAGCACTGCTCCCAGGTATTGCAGGGAAGGGGAAAGCTGCTCCAGGTCCTACAGATTTCCATTTCAGGGCACGGACGTTTCCAGTTCCTTCTGCTTTCCAAAAGCAATGTTTTTATTTACTGGGGATCAAAGTAGAGAGTTTAAATAGACACATTTATGGAAAGGACATTTAATCCAGTGGTTGCTCCACCACTGGACAGGCTTCTGCCCTTCATCTCTTCCCAACCAAAATGAATGTTGAATGTGGGAGGAGTTTTGTGTCAGACTCTACCTTCCTGTAAGCAAAAATGTCAGTGTTTTTATTAAAAAAGAAGGGTCCATTTGTTGATGTGAGACAACGTTACACTCTCTGCAGGGCTGTGGGGACTGCTGAAGGCCGGATCTCCAGGTGAGGGTTAAGACACAGGAAGGCAGCGATGCCAAAGGCATCTGCCCACTTTAATTCCTTTGGAGCAGAAGGCTGTCAGCTCTGAGCAGTGGCTGCCTAGCCCCTGCACAGGCAATGGCCCCTGGAGCCAGCAGACACGTGATGTGACACCAGCATTTCGGGCCACCGATGGCAAGGAGCCTTCTGCAAGGTCATGTCAGCCCTCACGCAGACCCGTAAATTATTTTCCTGAAAAAACATGCAGTAGGCAACCTGGATTGTTTTAAAATGCCTGTTTCAGGTCAAAGCTCATTGAAACACAATTCAGCTAGGTCATCTGAGACAGCCCCCTGGGCGGTCACATATAAATCACAAATTACAGGAGACTTGCCCAGATCACTGCAGGTGTCTCGAATGGCACTAGAAACTTCAGTGAGTCAGTGTTGGGTTTCTGGGGATTGTGGTGTGAATGCAGATACATAAGTGTAGGAGTATTAGTGTGGAAGCTGAATGCACCCTAACTCTGAACTTATATATGTGTTATTTTGAGAATTTGGCAAGGTTAATAGCCTTTCTTTTCTGTTATTAAAGGCCTTAACTTTTTTCTTGTCAAAGACGTGATAGCTCTTAGAGACAATAACAGCAAAAAATCCTTTCATTTTACTTTAAAGTACTCTGATGAGAAAAGTCTTGCTTTGGAAAGTCACCTGGCTCATTTGTTTTATTTCACAAATCACCCAAGTGCCCATTTGTGCTGTATAACTGGGATTTTGCATTAGTTCTTGATTAGAAGAGCTGTCATCTGCTTTTCTGCAGATTCAGAAACATGAATCATGAGCAGGTAGTTATTGGTAAAGCTCCAGACCATTTAAAGTCACAAAGTCAAAAAAAATAGGGAGGGGGTGTGTGAAAAACCAAAAAGCATTTGTTGAGCAAGAAGACCTGGGTGAAATTCTCAGAACTTCTCTGCCCTGAGAAAGTATCAATAACCATAAAATTTCACAGCCCCCTTTTTAGAACCGCAGCCTTAATGTTTTGTAGGGAAAATAAAGCTTTGGTTAACCTTGGCACTGGCAGACCTCATTAAAATAACAGCCTGTCACTTTCGAGTTTAAAATAACAGGGTTGTCAGTTTTATATTCAGCGGAACAATCTACGGTCTTATTCTCTGGGAAACACAGTGGGAGTGCTGGGGGGGGGCTGGCAGCAGCCTAAAGACTGAGCAACACTGCCATCTCGAGGGCCCCCCAAATCCAGGGTGCTCCCTGGCAGCTGGGGCAACGTGATGCTCAAATCCTGCTGAACCCGTGTGGCACGCACCTCACTTTTTAAAAGGCTGAAAATAATCCGCCGTCAGGTGCGTGGTGGTTTGGCAGCTGCTGGGCATTTAAATTTGTTTTGTGAGATACTATGGAAATGTATAATGTATGAAAAAAAATTTCCATATAGAGCAAATAATGTTTTGCTTCGCTTGTTTTATAGTCGAAGCAAGTTCACCCTCACTGAGGTACCTAGTGTGCACTGAAATTTTGGGCACCTAATGAGCCATTCTAAACAAAAATGTGTGCCTAAGGTCCCTACATCTAATCAGCAGAGAAATGAAGGTGCCTTTAAAAAATTTCTGAGAGAGATTCTCTTTAACTAAATAGCTGGATGAGATAGAGGGAGCCCAATTCAGTTGCTTATACATAAATGCCTGGTGCCTCTGAGATATCCATATGAAGATGGCAGGTGTAACAAAGGACATACAGGAGACACATCTTTCTTGAGGGACAGCCCCTAAAATTTAGGGGTCCAACTTAACTGCTTTTCATAAAGCCCATTTTACAAGGAAAACTGTGTTTCAATTAAAATACCCAGCTGTCCTATACTGAGATGCTTGTGATACGTGATTCTTGCCTGGACTGTAACACACACGTAGCAGACACAGAAATGTAACAACTTAGTTAGGAACAGTGTATAATGTGTGCTTGCTAGACCTTTTAAACAAATTGTTGGCTGTTAGTCTTAGAATGCTTTCAGATTAAATCCCTAATGGACATAAATCGATGTATGAAAGTCTGGCGCAGTTTTCTGCTGTTACCGCAGAACGCAAATCACATGGTGGTGAACTGTTCGTTCTTCCTACCTGGCCATGCCCAGGATGAAGGGCATGCCTCTCACAATTCCACATGCAGCTCAGGTCCCCAAGCACCATATCCATAAATCCATTATCCAGCTGCCCACCACTATACAAGGACTCCATATTTTTAATGAAGACTGCAATGGTGCTGAGTGCGTGGCTGGGTGTCTTAGACACTTGTGGGGCACAGCAACCAGAAGGCAAACAAAAACCTTGTCTGGTTTTTCACTGGAAAATAAGATAGCACAAAGAAGTGGCATTAGTTAAATGTTGCTTGTGAATGAAAGGACAAGGCAGTCTGTGGCTGAAGAGACTACACAGGCTTGAACATGGCTCATGATGGCTGCTTTCACATCTGTTCTCTGAGACAAAATGTCAGACCTCTTTCCACTCGCTGTCTGTAGCTGTTCTTGTCAGTGTGGCACATGGCAGGACACACTTTACATGCATGGCCCAGAGTCCCTGAAATTACAGCACCCCATCACGAGCAGCCACTAGAAACATCTGCCAAGTGCCTTTGCTGCCACGTACAGCCCACAGTGCAACATCTGGGGTGGCACCCTGGTACCCCAGAAGAGCAACTTCCAGTGAACAGACAGAAGTATTTGTATGTTTTTCCAGGTTATAAAAGCTTCCTTCTCAATGGACTTTGTATCAAGATGTCTCTGAGCATCCACAAGGAGAAGGTGTTGACAGAACAGCAAGCTGAATATTCTGTTTGCACTTCAAAAGCAAAATCTTCCCAAATTGCAGAATAAACAAGAAAAAATGCAATTCAAAAACATCAGGAAGAAGAAAGAGAGGTTAATAGGAAACATTTCTTCTTAACATAAAGATCCCATGTTATTTGATTTCATTTATTGCATTGAACCTACATCAGGTTTGCGTGCATTTCACCATCTTTGAACACGATTTTAGCATGTTCTGATAGTCCTTTATCTTTGAAAGTCGGAATTATATGGGTGGGGTTGACAAATCCGGAAGGAAGATGAGATGGTCTTGACAGGGGAGGACTTGGCAGAGCAGGATGAAAAGGAAAGAAAAGGAATTTACATTTTTAAAATTATTTTAGAGACCCAAATTTAAACTAGCTTTTTGTCTTCAGTTGCTTCTGAGCACACTTTAGCACACTGCCAAAGAAGTATTCTTCCATCAGAAATTAAGCCAAAGTGATTCCTTTGGTAATTGCCTGCCTGTTTCACAAGCAAGGGCCTTTCTGCAATCTTTCATGCCTTATAAAACTGGTATTCAGTACACTTTTATTTTTACATGGTGTATTCAGGGCTTTCTTTGAATTCTCAGTTTATCCAGACGTCCTGAAATAAAGCAAGGAATGCTAAGGTCTGATTCCTACTAAAGTGACGGGCTTGCTTCTAGCTCGCTTCGTGACTTTGGAGTGCAAAGTGCATAAAGAAGAGAGAAACATGGGTCAGCTTTGTTACCTTATAACTGAGCCCATGCTGGTAGGCCTGGAACTGAGCTCATGGGTGCCCTTCCAAGTTCTGCTGAGGAATTGCATTACACACGTGACTGACTTGGTAAGAAGTCAGTGGCAGAAATAGGAAATAAACTGTATTTCTCAATGTAGGGTATCTAGCTATACCATTCCTATAACTCTGGATATGAGTTTCTCTTTGCAAATAATGCAAATATTTAACTTTTCTCACTTGTAATGCCTTTCTTCTGTTAGCAATTATAGATCAAGGCAAGGCTATTTTAATATCCATTTCTATATGTTCCCCAATAAATTAAAAATTTAACTCTTTGCATAGTTCTTGCCATATCTTTTTTCTTATGAGAAAGTATTGTGATTCAGAACAAGTTTCATACCCTGAAAAAAGTAGCTGAAAAAAGGGTATTTCAATATAATATCAGGGCTATGTCAGGAAGATAACTAGGGAAAATCAGGCTAGCTACATCCAAGGATATCCAGCTGTCTTAATCCCCATAAATCTCTGCTAGAGCAAGAGGAAAGGAAATATGTAAAATATCAAAACTGCATATGTCTCATATTTAAGTGTTTCCACAGAAGCCTAACCAAGCTTGAAAGTTAATCTTTAATTCAAAGAATAGGAAATACCAAGGAATCATTTACAAGGCCACAGATCACTAGGGAATACAGTAGTCTGACTTCATAAATCAACAGCAAGCAATATTAACTGAGTCCTCAGTGGGTTTTATCTCATTTTCAAGGGTCTGTACATCTGTTACATAGTTTCTAAATGCTGGTGGCGATCAAAACAATGTACAGAGGAACATATGTAACCATGGGGACTAATGAGAGAATTTCTGTGGTCATGCTTGACAAGGTCCCAGAACTGAAGCCTCTGAAATCCACAGGCAAAAGTTTAAGATGTCATGGCAGGCACTACATCCCCTAATTCTATTCTGCATTTAAAGTCACATTAAAAGTACTCCAAAGTCATTGCCCGCCCAAACATTCATCTCACAGAAGTAGCAGCTCCCTGAGAGAGGAGGTGAATCAATCAGTGTTCAGAATTCCTTTAGCAAAGCCATCAGACCCCACACTGCACTTCCAGAAAGTTTCAGGGTGAGGTTCAAGGAATCAGTTAAACAGAAGTGCAAATTCCACTGCTAAAAATTGAGGATTAACAGAGGTCTGGTCAGACAGCAGGAAAGGGCAAGACCTCAGAGACTGAGTCCACACAAGTTATGGAAAGCTCCATGGGAAGTAATGCAATAGGAAGGTGTAAGGTGGGACATAGCTGTGGAGGGAAACAGCTGAAGGAGATAAAAAAAATGTTCAAATGCACCTGAATCAAAGGCATCTAGAGAGGCTGTAAATGGTAACCTTTCCCTAAGCTGTAGTCACTTTTACTATTGCTGCCTTTTGTAAGTCATGCAAATGTCTACTTCCCCCCAGGCTGTAAAATGGGAATAACACCTCAGGAGGATGCCTCTGACATTTGATTAGTTGTCATTTGCCAAGGATCCTGAGTAAAGTAAGACCATCTTACTTTATCAAGTGTACTTCCTTAACAAAAATTTCAAAAAATCTGTTAGGAATTTTAATGGTTGTTATCTAACAGAGAGTATGCATACACTATTTAATACCTTCAGAAGTGACAGGGTAAGGGGAGTCTTCATTTTGATTTTCAGGGAGTATCTGGAGAGCATGGGCAGTGTGAAAGCTGTAAGAATCTCTCTCCATTCTTTTGATGGCTTCTATGAAAATGAAAGGCTTCTACTCCAAATTACAGCCCTTAGAAGGGTCAGGGGGGGAATCACTTTCCAATAGGTCTTGAATCACTTGCTGAAAACAGAAGTCTGCAAGTCCTAGAGCACCAGCTCTAATTTGAATATGGGCAAAATCTGAATGTAACTCAATACATCTGAGTTTTGAATAGTTTTACATAACTTCCAGCAAGCAATGACGTTATTGCTCTGAATGCTAATTACTCACCACCAGTATCAATCAGATTGCTTGTGTAAATAGTTATCCAGGCACAAGCAATGATAAGAAAATCTATCCCTTTGACTTTCATGTTCACCAAACTTATATTAATGGATCCTCCACCCTATAATCTTTCTTCCTTACACTTTCTGTAGAATTTCTCTATTCTCACTGTGTCCTAGCACAGAAATTTACACGCCACAAACAATGGACAGTTTAAGTGAATTGCTTTTGCTGGTTAGCTGTCCCAGTAGAGACCTTGGGGCTTTTAGCCTAGCGTGGGGAGAAAGGGAAGAAGAGGGACTGCTGTGTCCCCAGAAACCCTGGTCCCACGGATCAAAGGCATCAGAAGGGGAAGGCATCCTGAGATCATCTCCACTTCTGCCAAAGCCTTGCTCACAGTCTGTAAACTGGAATTTATTTTTTGGCTTGACAGGGCTCCCCTATTGAGACTTTAAAGGCTTGCAAATGCCACTAGTATCTCATGTGAAAACAAAGCAGCTAGGGCTTGGCAAGGGGTGTGGAGGAGATTTATAAGGTGTCTATCATGGAAAGGAACACTGTCAACAACCATACAGAAAGATACTGTCCTACTTATTTCTTGTGGATGAAAATTCAAGCAGTGCTTCTGAAATAACATCCTCAGCTGTTTCTATCTCCTGGCTTATAAAGAGACATTCCACAGAGTTTAAGCATGGCAAAGCAGCATGGGCCACTTGCGAGGAGAGCTATCATGTCCTGAGAAAAAAAGATAAAAGAGATAAATAGCCGAGTACAATATTGTACCTGAACAACCTAAAAGGCAATCTCCAAACTGAATGGAGGAATGGAGAGCTTTTATTTCTTGGTTTTTTAAAGAACAAAGCTTAGCGATTTCCTTTAAAAGCTATTCAACAAGCTCCCCTAAATCCTATTACAACTTAATGTGAAATACATCTGTTTCCATAAGAACAACAGTGGCAGCATTCATCCTTTGTAGTCTGTCCTTTGTTGTTTTTTCTATCTATTCTTGTAGATTTTTCCTCTCTAGTATATCATACACAAAACAAGAACTGATGAAATTTTAGTCAGAGCATTTCTTTATTAAGTTGATGCTGGAAATTCAGTTTGTTCCTGCTTGCTGCCTGAATCATGCCAAATTAAATTATTATTCAAGGAATTTATAAGGTAAAGAAACTGTTTCAATACTGTCCCAACATTTCTTGCATGCGGATTCTGTATTCAGCTACAGATATTTATCTACACATAATAGCAAAGATGAATATAGTCTCTGCATGACTTCTCACTGTAACTGAGATCCAAATGTACTGCAATGTATTCAGCTTGTGTATCTTAAATCAGTTCAACATCAGCTCAGCACTGCACCATTTTTTTAGAACCTGCACATGTAGCTGTGTACATATTCTTCTAAGACATGACCAAGCTGGTGGGTTTATCTGATGTACACTGTTTAACTGAATTCACATTCAACAGATTGTGAGGCATATTAATTCTTAAAAAGGTGTATATTTAGAAAACCTTAGACAAATGGAGACTAGGAAGAGCGAGATGCAACGTGCTTTTATTAATGTCTTGCCTGTGGAAAAAGGTGACTTTGATTGTTTGTATGTTCTGAACTCAAATGCTGGGCATCTTGTTTTTAAACACGGGACTTTAAGTTTTAGCACCTTTAGCTTTTTTAAACCTTCACCATCATCACCATTCCAAATTTAAACAATGTATTGTTCAACATTATAATTAGCGCGGCTGATGTTTTTTAATCTGTTTTCCCTCTCATTATCTCTTAATCAGGTAACAGACATTAAAGAAAAGCTAAAGCTCTCTAAAAAGTTCTGGTCAGCATTGCCCTACACCATCTGCAAGGATGAGCGAGTGACCGCGGGGCCGTCAGTGGAGGAGGACTGCTGGAATGGCCACACCAAGGCCAGGTGAGGTGGACCCCTCTCCACCCCGCCCGGCCCAATCCCCCTCGGCCTGAAGCAATGGTGAAGCTGGGGGTGTTCCACAGAACTCTTTCTGAGGGTGGCACAGAAGTGGGGAGAACAAGCCATTGTCCACACGCAGCTTGTAGCCAAGATTACTTATTGTCAAAGTGCCATTACAGGCGGAGTGTGAGTCAGGGTAAATGTGCGCAGCGTGTCGGCGTGTGAAGGCAGAAAATGTGCATTGGTTCGGCTCCAGAAGGATAATTTATACTGAGATTTCAAAGAGCTCTTTAGGTCCATTTAGCATCCCTGTGTTGGGACTGACAGTTTGTGAAGCAATTGCACTCTTGGGAGATCATACTGGGATGAAACAGAAATTGGAATTTCAACTCTACTTGCTATTGGCTGGCAAAGCTTAGGGCTATTTACTGGGGGGGCGGGAGGGGCAAAAATGAAAAATAACCACCAGAGGATAAATGTAGCACTTCTACTTACCTTGTGTAGAAGATTTGACCTTATGTTATTTTTCAGAGATAACTGTTCATCTGCCCCTTTTTGTGATGAGTTTTCTGTGAGTTTTAATTTTGAAGTTTACTTGGCCCTGGCTGCGGCAGAGCAGGAGCCAGCAGATGAGCAGGTGTCTCCAAAGGTCCCAGTGTGGATTCATCAGCTGACAGAGGAGAGGATCTGATTATCCCTGCTGAGTGGGGGAGGAACTGGCTCAGAGACCATGCCAGAGGCAGTCTGGTTTCAGGTGCACAGCGGTATCCTGTNCTTGCTATGGGCGGGCAAAGCTTGGGGCTATTTACGGGGGGGGCGGGAGGGGCAAAAATGAAAAATAACCACCAGAGGATAAATGTAGCACTTCTACTTACCTTGTGTAGAAGATTTGACCTTATGTTATTTTTCAGAGATAACTGTTCATCTTCCCCTTTTTGTGATGAGTTTTCTGTGAGTTTTAATTTTGAAGTTTACTTGGCCCTGGCTGCGGCAGAGCAGGAGCCAGCAGATGAGCAGGTGTCTCCAAAGGTCCCAGTGTGGATTCATCAGCTGACAGAGGAGAGGATCTGATTATCCCTGCTGAGTGGGGGAGGAACTGGCTCAGAGACCATGCCAGAGGCAGTCTGGTTTCAGGTGCACAGCGGTATCCTGTGCTTTTGGGAAGGCATGAGCAGTGGAGAGGTTTGAGTGTCTGGTGACAGCTGAATCTCAAGAGAAGTGACACTTTCTGGCACTCAGGGACTGAGATCTTTATTCTCCTTTTACCTGAAGATACATATGAAGACAGAATATAAAAATGAGCCAATAAGACAAAACAACCAACCAAATAAACAATAGGAAAAAATAAGTGAGACAAGCATATAAAATATAAAAACAGTGAAAATAAGACAATGTAGGAAAAAACCTTAGAAATGTGCTCAGTGCCATTTTACATGGATGTCTGGATGGACAGATACATAAATAGATTGCACCCACCCCACCATCTCATCATCTGATCATTTTGATAGGGAGCACAGTTTACAGAGGGCTGTTTCACACTGAATGCACACCATTTTTTTCCTAGCCTTCCTACATAACCTTCAAAGGAATTCATTTTACAGACAAAAAGAGGGGGCTGTTTGGGATGCTGCTAGCCCCTTGAATCTGCTTTTGGATGCATGTGAACAAATCTGTCCAAAAGCATGAGCCACTGCTTAGGTGCTAAGTCCCAGATCCAGAGAAAGCCCCTGGGGATTCAGAGAAATACTAGGAGGAACATCTGGCTATTACAGGATTCATCATAAAGGAACAGTGTGAAGAGAGAAATAAAAATGTGCAGTTTCTCTTTCTCTGTTTTATCCTTTCTTGTTACTGAGCTTTGAAAGACATGAGCCCAGGCCAGTGCACTGCCAGTACTTAAGAGAGTTCCAAGGCATCCCAGCTAAATGCCATGAGCCACATCAGGATACAATAAGATATCAGTCCTAGATATATGCTGCTATTTCCACTAAAGAGCAGTCAAATCCCTGAATATCCATCTATTCCTCCTGGTTTCCATGACCAACACTAGTGTGTGTACCATATCAGGCAAATACTTGGCAGATCTCTTCTGCTCCTGCTCTGAAGGGTTTGGCTCAGCTTCCACATTTTTTGAGAGTTAGGGAGGTAGATTTTATGCATACACTCTTTCACCCTTCTTTTGCAGTATTTATCTTATGATAAGTCTGGTTATTTTCACAATGCCATCTGAGATTAATGTCCTGGAGAGAGTAGAGCAGTCCTCTGTTAATAATCTCCTTGATAATTAAACACAGATGTAGAGTGACAGCTTCAAAATATCACCTGAGGAGATGATTTCAGCAGGTCCAGCCACTGCTTCTCTGCCCAGTTTCTGTGTAATATCCATTCACAAAGGAAATGTATAGTCATAGTCTTAGCAATAGAATTTAATAAATGCTTCAGGTAGAGGCAATAGTAATAAAACAGAGAAACACCACAGAATGCCATGGCTTGCATATGAAATAGTATTAAAAACAATATTGAAAATAATTGGCTTAAAATGCAAAATCAACTCTTGGCTGGTAGACAAAGACATTTACTGCATCATAAAAAAATTAAAGGTTTCCTTGATCAGGCAGATTAGTATCTGACATCAAATACTAGCTCACAAGAACGAGCATAGCAAATTCTGGCCAGTATTCATATATATATCTGTGTTCACTATGTGAGCTGTCATAAGCACCCCTGTGCTATATGAGGAGCTGCATGTTGAATTCCAGAGAATATGACAAAAGCCTGAAATATGAAAAAAAAAAAGAAAATTTAACCACCTCCTGTTTTCCTAGACATTAATACTGTAAGTAAGAAGACAACATGGTGTCGGCTACCTCTGGGAAAGGAAATTATTGCTGGGGTTTTTATCAAATCCTGTTTTGGAATAAAGAATTAGAAACTTTGAATTGCCAGATAGACATTATGCCTTATGTTTCACTTTACACATCACCTTTTGATGCTGCTTTTACAGGGAAAAGAATTACAAAACTGAGATGGCAGAGAATGAGAGCTTGGCTTTCTCCTGAGAGAGGCATTACACCAAGGTCATTTGTGGTTATTACACTCCCTAAATATCACTTTGCTGCCATGATTAATTTACAGTGACACCAGGTCGCCAACTGAAGGTCGCCAATTCACAAGTAATCATGGGGTAACAGAGTCATCCATTTGGTGTTCTGGAAGGGTGCACTTGGCTCTTGGCTGCTGGTCCTGTGCGAAGAACGGTTTTAATCAGGTCACATCACGGAGAAACCAAGTGCTCTGGAAACGGGAAAATATTTATTAGATGGATGAATATTTTTTCTTTGAAAAATCCATTCTAAAAACAATAATAATTGCTACTTCAGATGAAGTGCCTTTTAGAGAGATGCCCAGCAGGATTTCTCCATCATATTTGTATTCACAAAAGAACGTGAACATTATTTTGTGTTTAAGGAATTAACGTCTTCTGCCAGATGTACAGAGACAGATTTCTGAAAGCTATTTAGGATCTGAAAAACAACATTAAGATCAAACTTTGAAAATTTACCTCCCTCCCTACATGCAATTAAATTCTTAACAACAGCCGATAACATCTTCACTAATAGGTATTCTCCAGAAATTAAGAAATTTTCCCAAGAATGATGGAAATCAGGCTTGAGGACTCAAACCAAGTCCAAGGTATTAGTCCTTGAATATATGACTTTTACTGAAGTGAGAACAGCAACCAAATCTGGAGCCCTCTGATGTTCAGGAGAATAACCTTGAATTGTTCCAACCAACTCAGCCAGTTCATTTCAACCAAAGCTCATGCACTATCATCCTGGTGCTTATGCTCACCAGGGCTATAGACTCATTAATATGTCTTATCTCTGAAAAGCTGTAATCCATGGAAAAGATGAGACCTGCATTCCTTTCCACAAGAAACCTATCACTCCTCCAAACAGAAGAAATAGAATATATGAGACAGAAAAATAAAATAAACAGAAAAACTTAGAGAAAGGTAAGGAATAAAAGGAAAAATGAACACTATCATTTTCAACATCTAGCTCAAAACCACAAGGTATGTCACCAAAACAAACATAGGATAGATGCTCAGCTGTCCTGACATTCTCTTCCTCTCCTGCCACACATACAGGAGTGTCTACTTCTGTGGCAGAGAGCTTTTAATCCCTGGTGAAATTCAGGTGGGAAGAAAGACTCACCTCATGAGGGTTTGCCCTGAGAAAGTTGCTGCTGTCCAGCAAAGCTTGCAGTGACAATGAGTTGAGTGTCCTTCAGCTAGAGGTGGGCACAGGTAACTGTTTAGCACCACGAGTGAAAGTGTGAAGAAACCACTTCTCAGTAAGTGTGAAAGCTGCCTATTCTTAATTGATGGCTCTAGTTTATTTTTGTATCTTCCAACAAACTGGCAGTGGGCCATTTTCTCCTTTTCCTTGTGTCTCCTCAAGCTCTTCTCCAAGATGGAGGAAAAAACCCAAACTGAAAATATCCTATGGGGATTACCTCCTGAGCAAACAGAATCAGATGAGGTGAACTAGTTAGCCAAACAAGCCAATTTTCCACTGCACTTATCTTTCTGGACCAGATGTGACTTTCTAAACCCAGCCCAGCCTGAATAAGCCTGTGCTGTATTTTGTACTCTATTGCCTAGAATTCTGTGCACCTGGAATAACTCCAGTACTGCCTAGGTGGCATGCCCCAGTTGTACTGTATAGCAGCTGCTGTGGCAGCAAAATATGGAGAATGTTGTCTTTTAAAACAGGTTCTTTTTAAAAATCAGAAGATTCCTCCTTTCTTTTTTTTTTTTTTTTTTGTGGGGGGTGGTATCAACTCTACAGGCTTTATATATATGACCTGAAAGATTCATCAATCATTTTTAGACTTGAAAAGGAAGCAGACACCATGGAACATTAACAGGTTATTAAAATAAAATAAAAAAAAGTGAGGGGGAAAAGAGAAGTGGTTTTAAATAGGCTTTGTGGTACTTGGCTGTGATGTGCCAAAAGACATCTTTGCTATGTCTGCTGAGACAAGCAAGAACTGTGGAAAGGCTAAGAGGAACAGAAAGCATTAATATTTTAGAAAACAACGTAAATTACACTAAAATCCTGACATAGCTGAGCAAGGAGCAAACAGCAGAAAACAAACAGTATTGTTCAGCTCCTCTATACTCAGAGGGCTAAGAAAGCTTGCTGCTTTTTCTTTTTTTTCTTTGCTAGGAGGATGCAAAGAACAGACACTGATTCAGGTTGGCACTTCTCTTCTTTTCATTTATAATGGGCATACAGTTCTTGTAATGGCCAGGCCTACAAAGAGATCATTAACGAGAGCAGAAGCAGCAGCAAAGCTTAAAATTCACAAGGGTGTCTCAACTTAGGGAACTGCAGCAAAAGCAGCTGTGTTCAACAACTTTGCCCAGCCAGCAACAAATCTTCTGTCAAATCATGGTCCCAAGACATGGCTTCCTGTTCAGTGTGACTTAACCCTACCCCACACACATCAAAATGCTTTTGTCAGAACACGTGTTGGGCTGCCTCTCCGAGGCTGTCACTCATGAAACAGCTGCGTGTTCCCATAGCTGCATCAGTCCTTTAAAGAAAGGAAAACTACTCAAGGATATTTAATTCAATATAGACATTTCTGGCTTCCCCCCTAGCCCCCCTAAAGAAGCAGGTGAACTAGTTCAGTTAATGAGGGCAGAATCCAGCTACACATTCAGACATGTAAACTCAGGTACTTAAATATGGGGTGAGACAATGAGGAGTGTGTTGCACATGCAGTTGTAATATCATTGGAGACTCTCTGGGCCATCTAGGATGAATATGACACAGGACACTACCTCCCCTCTGGACCAAGCCTGGGCTAAAACTGCCTGAGCATTTTTAAAAGCACCAACGTTAAGGTGCCTGAAAAGGGCACCAGTATCCTGTCAGTCTACTCAAAGAGACAGTTTTCCACTGCCTGAACACACTTAGCTGCTGCTATGGAAGATGGTCTAAGCAGTCAAGACACCTTCATGGAAGTGGCAAATTAGACCCTGGACCTACAGAATATTCAAACCCTGCTGGAGTGGCAGCATGATACCAAACAACCTACAATCTAGTGGCTAAAGTGGCATTCAAAGACACGTACTATAACTTTAAATGCCTCAGATATCCAGGACCTCCCTCTCAAGCCTGCAGATATGATCCAGAAAGAGCTTTCAGAGCTCACCTTTCAGAGCTAGTGACAAGAAGAGGAGGAGTAACTAAGAGCATTCAAATGGCACCAGCTGTCTATGTTTATGCAAGTAAATCCCAGCAGATAAAATATAATGAACTAGTCATTTGGCCAAAGGCACATGGGACTCTGACAGCTGTCCCTGCTCCACTGATGAATAAACTCCTGACTAGCTGTGACTGGACCTGGTGATGGCTAGATCTGGTGAGAGTGGGACTCTGCTTGTATGCAGACACCTGCATTTGAACATACAAGATTTGGTATGTGTGTAAACCTAAAGAGGAATTTTCAGCCTTTCTAATTATTTTGCTCTTATGTCCTAAATGCCAAGGGAATTTAAGCATCCAACTAACTATTAGGCAATAGTAAGGCCATGGATTTCTTGTGACTCACAATTATGTGTCCCTTACACACACACCTAAGTGAGGTACACTTGTCAGAAATGCTTTGGGGATCACCAGATCCTGGGCAGATAGAGCAGGATGTGTGATAGTTTGACAAAATCACTGAATGGGCTGTCCCATTTAAAGTTAGAGGGTCATGAGAAGGACATCAAATGCACACTAGTCATAGTGCAAAATACGAATCTTCATGAAATGCACACACCAAAGCACTCTCGAATTGCTTTAAGTTAGTACATTCTTCTTTTATTATTGATGATAAGACAAAATGAAATCAAACAGAAATCAGTCAAAAAAAGCCTGTAAGCTGCCCTTCAGAGCTATCTTTAACTTCTCATGGACAACTTGCAATAAAAAGCAGCTAACCCTTCAAAAACAAAGAGAGCAATCCACATGGATGTTTAGCAATTTGAGATCACTTCCAGCTGCTAACAGCTATGGCCATTGTCATGGACAGGATTCTGGTCAAGACAGTCATCCTCTCTGAGCCAGTAGTTCAGTTTTTAAATTCTCGCTGTTTTAATCAACTGCACCTTGAAATTCCTGATTTATTACTAGGCTGAGTAATTTATCTACAGCAGCCCTTTCATTTGTAGAGACATGTGACAGATGGAGATGCTGTTCCTTTGCAGTCCAGAGCATCCCTGCCTGCCAAGGTCTCCATCCTACTGCCTCTAGGCAGCTCTGCAGACTTATTTCCTATTCTGTCTTTAGTGATTCATAACACTGTGGTCTGCAGTCTTCCATACTAGGGGAGGTAGCTCTGTGTTGTCCCCGTAGTAAATCTGACCGCAGGAGTCTGGATGGGATCCCCACAGCAATGTTATTTCTCATCGTGGTACTAGTGAAACAACAGGACATGCAGCTTGAGGCTGGATATTTTGGCAATCAGGTTTAGTTCTGAGATGTTCACATGCCCCCAGGATTATTCTCATATAAGCCTTCAAAGGCCATTGCTAGCAAATGGGTCTCATCTTGCAAAGCAAGGCTAAGCCCTTCCTTGGTGCAGCAAAGCATCTGTTGTCTTCTGGACCTCCAGAATCAATGCAGAGCTTATTTTCCCTTCACCATGACTTCAAAGGAGAAAGTCCTTTCATCTCCCTTACTTTCACATTTATTTTTCAGATATACTTATTTTTCCAGACCAGTATGAGCAATGTTATCATCAACACCAAACTTCAGTGCTGGTAGAGAACTGGGCATGCACAAGTGAGAGTGATGTGAAATACTCTCAAATTATATTTGGTACCAGGCATCAGGAAAGTTTGCCATTAGTAGTCTAGCCTGTGCTATCATTACTTATTGCCTGAGCACATATGCACACAAAGAGTCCCACAAACATCAGTAGGACAAACTAATTACAAAATAGATCATATCCTTATAAAGGAACATAAACAAAGGGTAGATCTGCCCCAAATCCCTTGCAGCCTAAATATGAGACAAAGATAGTAGCTAAAGACAGACAAGAGAGCAGAGGGAAGCTGTGATACACTATTTTCTCAGGGTACTATGCCAGCACAGAGAAATAATGTCAACTCTTTTTCAGCCTGGCAGCTGTAAAATGCACAGATAATTTTTAACAGAGATTCGAAGCAAGAAAAAAAGTAGCTTTGCAAATGCCTATAAGGAGAGCTTCCTGAGGACAAAGAGCAGCAGGGGACAAAGTGTACATCTGTAACAAAGGGCAATGGAGGTTTTTACTGTAGGATGATTGGAGGCATGGGCTGTTTTTTGTAGGGGAAAGATGTGCAAAAGTACACTTGCTGCCTGTGAGCAGCCTGACTCATTACTCAAGGTCAGAGAAAGGAATGCTGCAGTCATCAAGAAATTATAAGGTAAGAGCCTAAATGAAAGATTCAGATTTGTGGATGGATGGGAAACCTGAAATGTTATGCACAAAGCACACAGGATATGCAAGCATAGCCTGGTTTAAAGGAATAAGGACCAAATCAAAGAGAACACCGAAGTTTGGGAAAATTATAATGCTTTTTATGGGCCTGGATGTCATGTAGGCTGGAGACATTGTTCATGATGGTTTAAAAAAGAGATGCAAGGAAGAATTGGAGAAGAAAATTAAGTGCTCTTTTAAACTAGGAAAGCCATAATGCCTCAAAATAGGCTTCTGAACTGTCTCAGAACAACAAATATGCTATATACAACAAAGGACTTCATATTTTTTAAGCAGAAAGAAATAAAAACAGCAGAATGCACTGTTAGATGCTTAATTTAGTGTGCAGCCATTCATGTCAGCAGAGGATATGAATATGTGGTGACTTACTGCCAGCTTGTGAACCTTTTCCATAGTTCACACAGTCATTGCTCTTGCTGGGGAGTATATGGAGAGTTAGGAGGTTTAAAAATTTAAATCCTTTCTGCTCCCCATGCAGCTGTGCTACTAAACAGATCCTTTGGAGTCAGTAAAATTAAAAACTATATTTTTAAAACTGTTTTAATAGATCTGTTTAAGAACTGCACATTGAATTTCTCAGCACATCATTTACTGTACAGTGTTTTATTTCTGGAATTACTGCATCTCAAACTAATCTTTCATTTTGCTATATAGGTACTTGCCTGAGATTATGAACGATGGCTTGACCAACCAAATCAACAATCCAGAAGTAGATGTGGACATCACAAGGCCAGACACCTTCATTCGACAGCAAATCATGGCCTTACGTGTCATGACTAACAAACTGAAGAATGCCTATAATGGGAATGATGTCAACTTCCAGGATACAAGTAAGAAACCATTAACTGTCATTACATAATTGTAATTTTGGAACACATTTATAAATTGGCTCTGTTGCAATGACTTTCTGTGGTCTTTGTGCTCTGCGCTGCTGACAACATAAAGTCTTTTTCTGTTCCATGAAATTCCAGTTATATAATTGTTTCTTTTGCTTCTCTTCCTTATCTTCATGTTTAATGCATCCAGACACTGAGGGCTTTCCATAATGCCAGCAGTCTGATCCTTTTTCAGAAGAGCATTTAATCACCTAATTAAGTCACAGTGGGCTTCATTCGGAAGCTTTACTGAATGAATTTTAGCACCACCACCACTTCCTCATTCCCAATATGTTCATCCCCACTGGGGTGCCAAGTGGAAAGGAGAGGGGGAATGAGGCTGTAACTGTAGCACT
Organism: Notiomystis cincta; assembly: GCA_013398075.1. NCBI lineage: Eukaryota > Metazoa > Chordata > Aves > Passeriformes > Notiomystidae > Notiomystis > Notiomystis cincta. Next base: position 28,768 of record VZRX01004759.1, read on the forward strand.
GATGTGGTTTCCCTCGCTCCTTTGTGGCAGGTGACGAAACCAGCGGCTCAGGCAGCGGAAGCGGCTGCACAGACGACATCTGCCCCACCGAGTTCGATTTCGTCACCACCGAGGCACCGCCGGTCGACTCGGACAGGAGGGAGGTGGAGGCTTCGGCCACACAGCCTGGCTGGTCACTGCAGACGTTGCTCGTCATCCTCCTCAGTCTCGTACTGCAGAGACAGTGGAGATAATCCTGGATCTAGTCGGAGAAACTGTGTTTTAGCTACAGAAACAGCCAACTTTCTTCTTATACTCTTGGACAATGGACCACGCCACAAACACTTGCAGTTTTCTACAAGACGGCAGTACTGCAACCTGCTTCCCATTTTAGTTTTCCCAAAGAGTACCAGGTGCCAGACTGAATTGCTTCCTGCTTTTTTCAGATATCTCTGAAGACAATATCCACTCTTGAGAGAATTCTTTCTCAATCCTTTATTACAGGAGACTTTCTGAGCTTCATTTCCTTTTATGCTGCAAAAGGGAAAAAGGATCTTACGGTATGTGTTTTTCCCCAGTGAGAAAAAAGACGGGGGAAGAAACCAAGAAAGTTTTCTTTCTGAATCAAGCCTGACTCAAGGCTGCTGCATTTCAACAGAATATCAACAAAACAAAATAAAAGACAAGACAGGAGCAAAAAAAAAATGCAACCGTTCTTCACTGACAGCCAGGTTTCCTTTAGGAACTTCTGTAGGATGATTCAGGTCATCAGAATGATCACTGTTATAGGGAGGAAGGCTGGATTTTTTTTTCTCCAACACTAAAAGAGTATGTCTCAGCAATGAATGTCTTGCACTCCATCTGCCAACCACATCAGATTGGTATGAAGGTAGAGAAGCTGAAAAATAAGTTTATCTTTTAGTATGGTAGTAGCTCCACTAGCTTCAGAATGTCATGTTACAGTTGCTTAGGATTTAAGTCTTAATGCCCAGTAAAAATATGAGTAGTAGCACGGTTTCACCTAGTTTCTTTTAGGATTTATCCATGTTCTAGAACTGTCACCGTTTTCCACTTAGCTCACCACCGTGAGCTCACCAGCCGTGATGGTAATGTTAAACAAGGCTCCTGACCCCTCACGGGTTCAGACAGAAAATAATCTCTTGTGATGTAATCGTTTTTCCTTTTGTTACTGTTCTGACATCGATTAGAACTTTCTGCTACTATGTCCATTACCCTACCAAGACAGCAATTCTCTAATAGACTAACAGCAACCGGATCAATAGTGTCTTTCACACCTAACTACATCTTTCATATCAGTTAATTTCAGTGTCACAAGGGTTTCTTCTACAAAACGTCAGATCAAACAAATATATAGTACTGACATGGAGATTTCTTTCACTTTTTTAGTCTTAGTATGATCATCTATTTTTATATATATAAATATATATAAATCACAGATTTTAACTTCTTAATTACAAGCTCAGGGTTGACACTTCTTTATAAGAAAAAAATATTTGGTCAACCAGCTCTTCTTTTTTTTACTGCTCTGAAAAGTAACCCTTTAATGACTGGTGAGCATGAAAATCAAAGAAGAGAATTTTTTACATATCCAGTTGTCCATTTCTTAACAAGTTTGCAGATTGGTGGAGAAAACCTCTCTAATATGTGTGTATTTGGTGGAGGGGGGAAGAGGGGGCATGTGAGTTTGTATGATAGGCCTAGAGAAGGACATGGATGTTAATTGTGATGGTAATTGTACTCCAGATTTTTCAAGGATACATTGCTTTAATACTCATTGTCTAAATGGTTATGGTCTGGGATAGAGTTTCCCTAATTTGCATCTGGTCATAAAACCCAAGATGGAAGCTGTTTAAATCCTGGACAAATGTGTGTCAACAATTAGACATCAAAATCTTCCTTCTTCTATCAACCACAGACAAAGGATTTTTGGGGCAATTCTGCGTGGTGTTGAAATGATTTGCCAGAAATTTATTTCCTGATTCTTACCTTGACTCTGGAAATGGTATACACAAATTGTGGTAACACTGTAAAGTCAGCCAACCACATTACAATCTAACAGCAGAGCAGGTAGATTGTATCCATTGCAATTGTTTTTTTCTTGTCAAATTATAATTAGCTATCGATTTAGGCATGACATTAAAATAGAAAACACACAGCACGTTAGAATAAAGTATACTTAAGCACTTTTACCAAAAAGTATTTACAATCTATTTATATAGTATGTCTAATAGCAAAAAGCAGAAGTTTTGAGCCACTTGTATTGCATTCCTTTTTTTTCCCCATTTGTTTACTTTGAAATACAATGATAGCATCATAGAATCATAGAATCATAGAGTCACAGAATGGCCTGGGTTGGAAGGGACCTTAAAGATCATCTAGTTCCAAGCCCCCTGCCTTGGGCCATTCACTAGATAAAGATGCTGAGGGTCCCATGCAGCCTGGCCCTGACAGGTGGTCTGTTCTTCTGGGCTCAGATTAGTGTGTCACTGTCTAAGTGTACAGATCATACATGGCTTGCACGGCCGTAGCAATGCTTCCTGCTTCTCCAAAGGTTCCCCTGGAGCAGGTCTTGTGATTCAGCATTTACTGTCTCCAGGAAGTTTAAGCCAATTCTCATAGGCTTCTTCTTTCCCCTGGTACAGCAGGTACCAAGCAGAAGGTCTTTGCTTTTAATTTTTTTCCTGAACTTGCACGTGCAGCTTTCTACAAGGAGAACCCTTTAAAAATCTCCCCTGATCCAGCTCTTTCTACCCATCTCCACATCCTCTTTACATCCTCAGCAACTTTGTTTCAGGAGAAGTTAAGTTTGATTTTGATTTCTCTGGTTGTGTGTTTATTCATTGGTAGCTGATTGTATTTCCATCTGATTATTCTGGATCTGGAAGCATTGACAGGCAACAATGCCCAAGCCCTCTGATGCAAGTCCTCTCTTGTCGTTGTTCCACACTGCTGGTGAAGGAGCTGAGGGACTCATTGGGTTTTTGTGCTGGCCCACATGTAGGTGATCTGATGACTGTTTTCAGCTGGTGCAGCCCAAGGGTGTGTCCAGGGTGCTCTCATCTGTTTACAGACCTCCCTGGACTTTTGGACAAGGAGTAGGAGGGATCCCTAAGAACTCGGGGTTCACTGAACTAACTCATCACTGCAGGAGCTTGCCCTGCTCTCCTTGGACTGGATCCTATAAACTGTTTCTCAAACAACACACCTCCCTAATTTTTGCCAAAATGTGATTCTTGAGGGAGTTCTGCCAGAAGTTTATGTCTTCCACATTATTATTTCTCCTCTTATTTTCCTACAATGCATGGTGATATTTCGTCGGGAGATGGAGATGCCTGTGAGTGAAGTACTGTGCATACATTTCTTTAATAGTCCCTAAAGGTTGAATATACTCTTCATACATTGCATTTTTCTGAGATTAAGAGAGCTATTAAATCTACAGAGAAAATTAAATTGGGAATGAAGGACAGAAAAGAAAAAGCATTCATGTTCATAAATGTGAGAATCTACATAATTTCCAGCAATTCTATTTGCACATCCTTTGCATCCAATAGCTCTTCTTCTAAGGTAATTTTTTGGTGTGCCACAATTTAAATATTTCTTTTCTGTTAGCAGCCAATAAAGTAAGAAATTATAAAGAAGACAATTACATGTTCAAGAAAAAGGAGCTAAGTCCTAAAGAAAACTCCTTTGATTATGTAAACCCTCTATGCTGCACAATCTAGAAGTTCTTCACATGTAGTGCTCCTTTAAAGTGGAGACTAGTAAAAAATTAGGTGCAATTAATTACATAACCATTGCTTTAGACCCCTGTGAGGTTTTATCTTTACAATATTAACTGAATTTCTTTTGCATCATCACCAAATTTTTCATGTTCATTGTACTGCAGATTTTTCTACTGATGACTCAGTACATAGTACTGTAAATGCAGTGCAGACTACCCGGACTCTGGCCAAACTTAGGCATTTCAAAAAAAAGACAATCAGAAAAAAATTGGAAAAAGAGGATAGAGATTTCCTGCAAAAGAGAAAGAGGAAAGGAACCTGTGCCTCGATGTTCTGGTAAGGGTTGATCTATCCCAATTCCCTAAGAGGCATCACAGACCTCTGTCCATGGAAAGCTCCAAAAATCTGAGTCTCAGATGCATAAATCATCCTAGTTCTGTGGGATTTTTTAGGAAGGATGATCCCCACGGATGTGTGAACCAGTTTGAGCTGCTTCCATGCAAAATGGCTTTATGGTGCATGTGACTGAGCACTGGCACAGATTGCTCAGAAAGGCTGTGGAGTCTCCCTCACTGGAGATGGTCAAGAACCATCTGGACACAATGCTGTGCCGTGTGCCCCAGGATGAACCTGCTTGAGAAGGGAGGTTGGACCAGATGACCCACTGTGGTCCCTTCCAGCCTGACCCACTCTGTGATTCTGTGATTCTGTGAGCTGGAGCTGTTCTTGGGAGGTGGACTCTATGTGCAGTGTCTCAGCAAGCAGCAGTTACCTTCAGTTTACTAACTGATTCTGAATCCTTATCAAATGTAACTATAGTTATTCACTGAAACTTTTATTACTTCAACATAAAAAATAAATTACAGCACTGATGCAAGTTGTGGTTTTTGTTTTTAATTTGCTTCCAAAGATAACTCATTAAAACTGAATACAGAAAATTTTAGAATGATTATGCAGGTTTCTATAGACTTCATTACGGATATTAAGAAGAAATCCACATTTCAAAGACCACAAAACTATGTTTACTATATTAATCCACAAATATTCAAATCTGCTAGAGGAGAATGGATAGAGTTAACAACATTGGAATGTTACATAAAGTTGAAAAAAGCCATAATTTTAAAGGGAAATGTATCAGTTTAAGGCTAAGTCTTAGTGTCAGTACTGAGATTATGTTGTCAAAACATAACAGACTCAGCAATGCCTACTTTCAAGAAAAATAGGGCAGGTGATGCACTGAACATGTCAATGGTTTCATTACAGCTACCCAGATGGACTGTGAGGATCATTTTAATATGTGTAATTATGACCCTTTTTTGATAAAATACTGATAAAGACCATAGCACCATGGTAACAGGGTATGTGAAAGATAAATGTTATGATGGTAACAATTTCCTCATCTGTTAAACAGCATAGGAGACATAATGGAGAATGAAGAACTTTGATTTTTAAAATAAAGTTCTAACATCAGACAAAAGTGATGGTCTCAAATTAATTTAGTCAGAAAGTTTTCTGACAGTCTGTCCTATTCAAATCTGCTGACCAATACAACCAACCAATCACTTGAGGGCAATTTGCCAACATAACTTAAAGTGTAGTACCTACTTATTTTTTTTCTACTAAATTGAGTAGACAGACTTGTGCATTGCACCTGTGTGAAATCCTGGTGCCATGCCAAAGCTCTCTGTCATTAGCACAGATTTTGACTATAATCATGGAGAAAAAGAACTTGAGTCCCTTTTTTTCTGGAAGCTGTTCATATGTGATTTATTTCTGACTCTTAATAAAACAACAATACTGCCCATGAAAGAAGTGATGCTAGCATTGTCACCTGCAAGTTTTCAGCCTTTACTCCAAAGCAGTAGCAGTCTTTCTGCCTGGCTCCCCCACAGCCAAGATCTCTGGACTGTCCAGGAGTTCAAGGAAGTCGAATGTGTTTGTCCATAGCTTCAAGTCTACACAGTTAAATCAAATCATTGCAAGAAAATGGGTTGGTATTTCAGTCAGTTCTTATTTCACCTTTATATTTAATTATGTAGCATTGATAATTAACAATATACCACACATGAAAGGCTTTTGTTTCACACTGATGAAAAAAAACCCTTCTTCCTTTTCCTCCTTTATTCTGGGACCAGGAAATCTGTGAGGCTTAATACTTAAAGCAGTTGGCAGCATCTGGTGTGTAGTTTGTTTATTGAACTCAGAACTGCTGCAGCTGCAGCTCCTTTTACTAAGAGGTGTTGTCTTTTTCCTGAGAGGGAATAGGCAAAGAGTGTGTCCATTTATCATTAGCAAAAAAGATGTACAGAATGTCGACTATTTATCTTAGATATAGTGGAGGTCCATCTGTCAGCATTTCTGAAGATGTTTTAAAGTCAAATTTCCAGGGAAGACAAATCTACTCCCACTAAAACATAAATCAGTATGATTTTCTTCCATGGAAATAAAACAGAATATGTGGCTTTCAGTTCCAAGCACTGGGGATGTTGGAAAGGAATTTGACTTCTCCAATGTGGGAAGCTAGCCATTTAGGCAGCTCTCCTTCTCTCATCTCCTGGAGCTCTTTTGTAGCGCTTCGGGGCTCTCCTGAGACCCTACACAGATTTTCTGAAGCAAGGAGCCTCCTGGGCAAGCAAGTTGTCCCTGCCAGCAGTGGAGTTTGTTTTTCCAATATGGATAGAAAGACAGCTGAGTCAGAGTGACTTCACAGTGAGACCCAGCAGATATATATGACTGTGGGGGATTAACAATAAAATCAGGTGAGAGACAGCTGATGCTCCTCACATCTGTCCAGCTCTTCTTTTCAACCTACTGCCTGTGAATTTTCAGTGTAGTCCTGATTATAACCATCTACTCATGGACACAGTAAAGGCACAAATATTGTTTCACAAGTCAGCAGTGCTTTGGTAGTCTGCTGCAAAGTTTCTCTCTCTCTTCTCACTTTCCTGGTAGACTAATTCTGTATCTTTCAGAGTCTGAGGAAGAGCTTACTACCTAAAACAGATTTCTGTGTATCAGTAGTCCATTTATCATTTTTAAAAAGTGTTATTTAGGCACAAAAGTTGTTCACATGTCTCATAAAAACTACTCAATTTCACTATGTATCTAGTGCGTTTTCTTCTCCAGCCTGAAAATGACACTTACAGGAGGCTTTGGAGAAAATCCAAACTCCATTAACAGTCTCAGTTTCTTAGAGGTCTCCCACATTCCACTAAATACCCCAAACACCAGGTTACAGGTGGACAGTGCTCCTTCTCATCCCTCCTCTCCTCTCTCCTCTCTCCTCACCTCAAAATATCATCCTGGCCTTGAAAATCTTTTAGAAAAAGTATTTCATCGAAGCTAGTATATTTTTAAAAAATCTTTTTTTGCCATATCTGTGTTTCCTAATGATAAATAATTCTAACTAATTCTTCCTGTGTGCCATATGTCCTATCTGGCTTTGAGTCACCACTGTGACTGACAATTTTCTTCTCCAGGCTGAACTATCTTTTCTGACATTTTTAGCTCACTGGATTTTCTATCTCTCTTCACCAGATTTCTGTGCCTTTGGTAGAAGCTAAAGCTTCTAGTTTCAGACAGACAAAGCAGCAACAGAGAGATTTGGCTCACTTATTTGGGAGGTTTCTATTGGACTTTATCAAACCCCACCTTTAGCTTTTATTCTCTATTCTAAACATATTGTCTTCTATAAACTTCTATTCTCTATTTTGTCTGGCTGTATGTTCTTGATTATCTGACTTTTTCTCCAATCTATAATTAGAACTTATAGACTGTGTTTTGGGTTATTTGTTCAGTTGTGGCAAAATTCTACTTGTTTCTTATAACTATAACCTGCAATTTCTGTTTTGTTATTGTCTGCTATGCTGATGAGCCAGCAAGGCCAATGCCAAAGAACTCGTGGATTTTCTATAGCAGGATCAACTGAATGGGCAACAACTTCTGGGAATATTGCTTCTCTAATTGATTATTTTGAGGTCTGGTGTCGGGTATTTTTTATTTCATTTTATTTTCTTTTAATGTTATGGGCTTCATTTCATTTACTTTACACACTGGCTACATGTATATTATGTTGTACACATGTACTATAACTACAGATTAACTGTTTCAGTCTTTAGATCACACAGAAGGTTTTTAAGCAGTTGGTCGATCTTAGGGGTTTTCTTAAGAGCTACAGAGTGATGATCAATCTCAAAAATTTGCTCAAAGAGTAGTCAGAAGACTTCAGATTTCACCTTCATGCTATTAGTTGAGTTTGGGGCTCCAAGAATGTTCTGTAAATAATTTGTGGATATATGCATGGAGGGAGAAAGGAGCATTTGCAGCTCTGAAATATTCTGAAGCTTCTTTTCAACTTCTGCCTAATCTGAACACAAATCTACAAATGAGGAATTCACATTCAGATGTTCAGGGATGTCAAACTATATCAATTGATGGACATTTATAGACAGACTCTCCACAGGTTACTTTTTTTTGCTGATGAGCAGCATCATTTTATTTCCACTAGTAATTTTGTTACATTTATCAAATTCAAAGAAAGAGTGTTGTTTAAGTAGGACAGGTTTCTTGATTTGGGTGTCAATTGACATTTATACATGTTTGTTAAACTTTTATGACTCCAGACATATGAACATTGCTTGAAAGCATGCAAATTGTTAGGTCTGGGGTTTGTGCTATATTTCTAGATTAGTATTTAACATAGCTAAATGTGAATTTATAGGGATGATATTTGAATGCAAGTTTAGAATAAAATTAGTTTTAGACAGAAATTGGATTGGATTGAAAAAATATTATTAAACTTTTAACCTGCTTTTCTAATGATTCTAACATTTCAGCTTAATCTGGAAGAACAAAATCCCAAAACCAGTTTATAGCTCATGCCTGGAACTAAATGGTAGTTTCAAATTTGTGAGATTTCAATAGAAATGAACAGTATAGAAAAATCCCAAGTTCTCCCATCTCCGAGCACTACTTACAAAGATAGAATATTTAGCAGCATATGGCCATGTATGTGTGTGTGTGCATATAGCAGTATATCAAGGCAGAGTTTGAACTTTTAAGGGAAAGATTCTTTATGGCTTTGTAACTTCAGAGAAGTATTGTACCACAAAACCAGACAGAAATAGAAAAATATATACGATCGTTTTGATACATTTGTGAAATAGGTTTCACAGAACCTGATATTTTTTGTGCAAAATGCCTTAAATCACTTTCTGTAGGGCTGATGCAATGGAATTTATTTCTGTATATAGCCTTTTATAGTAAATACTTTGGATGCAACACTAGACTTTTCTTTCCACTGCAATCATATACAGCCTTATGATTACTGACTATAACAGAGAGATAGTGAAAGCTCTGCTTTATTAGCTGTGAATGCCCTTTCTGTCCACTTGTAGGCTGAGGGCTTTGAAGCAAGGAGTGGTGACAGTGCCAAGAGCACCAAGACCTTCCTGATGGGCAACACCTACATTCTCTCAGTCCTTTACAACTGACCCTTTTTCCTCTCATGCCATTTGTCTTCATGAAAATCAGCTGTGACTTAGGGCCTCAGATCATCCCACCAAGCACTTCAGGGAGCACATATCTTTGTAGAGCTCTACAGTCAGTCAGCAGAGATGGGCACCTCCACACCTGGCAAGGGCCTTACCTCCCTTCCCAGCACAGGCTGCCTGGGATGACAAGGTTTGTCATGTAGAAATCTCACTTAAGTGCCTGGAGGTAGATGCCACTAGTGAGATGAGGGGTCCACACTTCACCCAGACTCTCTCCTGTGCTTCTTTTTGTTGGCCCAATGGTGCCTCTTCTTCATGCCAGGGCTGGAGTGAGGAGCCTGAAGAGGAATTCCACCTGAAGAAGTCACAGTGCAATGACTCTGTTTCTGGGCCAAACCAACCCTGGTGTAATTCATTGTTCTGAATGCTGCCTGATGCTGTTATGTTTGTATTCTTACTTGTAAGTCAAATATCCTAGTTTCAAACAGGAAAGGAGACCGCCTTCAGTGCACATATGCACAAGGGTTGGGGCTCAAACAGGTCTTTTCTGAAACCCCAAGTGTCTTTGCAAGGCTGGTAAAAGCAGTGCACAGGGCTAAAGCCAGCTCAGAGTTAGCAAGGATTATGACTCACATGGCCAAAGGACAGAAAGCAAATTAATGCAGTGCCTCAAAGAGTGAGAAACTGAGATAAAGATACCCTTTGGGTTTAATCATTAATGCACTTAGTTGTTTGTCAGTCTCAGCCCTTACTGCACCAGTGGAAGGAAAATACACTTCTAAGAGGTCAGTAGAGAAAGCAAGGTTAATACCTACAGGTTAATGCTGACAAACCACTAACACACCCCTTAAAAATAGCTGAGTGGTATGGCAGAAATAACTCCTTAAAAGCTGAAAAATAATTAAGCACAGCTTCATCCCACTCCATCTCCTGAGACTCCATAATGAGGAAATTCTTTTTCATTCCCCAAAATACTTCTTGGGAGGTTGGTACTTGAAATGTGGCAGAAACCAAAAGCCCTAGCTGTGAAGCACCCATTTCAGTCCAATTTCCCAGGCCTCCTGCTCTTCCACTATGTTTTCCTTTTGCATTTCTGAGAGTGGCATATGCACATAGTGCATGTGAGGATGCATGTCTCTCCTTGTTTGCACATTTATTAATACATATACACACATATATGTGTCTCTACAAATACAGCCACAGACCAGTAAATTTCAAGCACATATGCTCTAAGAAAGTATTGGAAAGGCTCCATTTACCACAATACTTGACACAGACCTAATTAGAAGAGTCCCAAGCAGGGACTCTTTATATTGTGCTATAAATATGTTTATACCTTGTGTCTCTATAAGTGTTGTTGAGATTTTCTGAAATAACTGGAAAAGAGTGAGCCTGCAGAACTTAATTTGGCAGCATCTGTTGCTGCTAGTAAGGAACACATAAAAACCCCACAACTCTCCAGATAAAAACAGCATTTTGGGGCTTTACAATACAAATTTTATTATTCCTTGGTTTCTATTTGAACACAAGAAAAAAAAAACCTGTGGAAGCTCACCAAGCTTTTCAGAACCCCCACTTTCTTCCTTTCAGGCTACGTTAATTGTTAAGTTGTGACTTTTCTACATTTATGAAAGTATTTCTTTAAAAATGAGTTGGGTAAAATACTGATGATCAAAAACCATCATCCTAGTTGATGGGGTTTTTTTAAAAAAGTAAATTCATAATGCATGGAAAGTGGCTCTTACCTCTAATGGTATCATCTGGCCCCCCTTAAGTGAATTACAGATTTATAATCATACTGCCACTGTCCATCACCCAAGAATGACGTGACACAATACCCGACAGATTGCCCCTGCAGCAATTGAGTCTTTTTCATTTCTTTCTTCTCCACATACTTCCCTCCAGGAAGTTTTGATTAGTAGAANTCAGCCAAGGCAATTTTGCCTGGTGCAATATTATGTTACTAGACAAAGGCATTTGAAAAAGCCATACATTTTATTTTCTAAATCAATACTTCTTTTGCTGCCTACTGAAAAATCCTTTTTTAGTGCTTACAACACATCTGAGAGCTAGAATAGGATTGTAATATTCAGTAACAGACTGAAACAATAACTAGCATTCTTAAAGATTAATTTATTTGCCCTGCCTTTTGCTTGCAAATGTTATCCACATAATGCTTTTCAGACAGATTGTACCTTGTTAGTTTCCCTGCTTCATAGTATACATATATTAATGAATATGTATTTCCATTGGCGACAGTGTAAGGCAAGTTGTTTCTCTCATGGTGTTATTCTACTGTTTATTCATGTGCATATTTTAAATTTGCAATGGCTTGTTGGAAAGTCTAATTGATTGTCACTGACTGCTAGCCAGAGTTTTCCTTTGTTAAGACACCATTACATAAAGTTCTGATCATTACATGAGAGTTCACTTCTGATTGTCAGATATAAATTATATTCTTTTCAAAATCACAGCAAACTCCTTGTCAATGAATCTCCACAAAAACATTGTGTTAAAAATGTCAGAAAACACAGTTTTTCCAATTGTCTTCATAATAAGAAATAAATAGAATTTCACAGTTAAACAAGAAGATATATTGACCTTTACAGGAATCTTGCCATAACTGGCAAAGCATTAGAATATAGAACCCACAATTCATTAACTCTCTGTGAGGAGAGAGCAATAGCTCTGCTAAAAAACACCAGATTGCTTGTCAGGGAAGTCTTATTGATGCAACACACAAAGTCATTTGCAGACCATCTACTACAGGTATCCAGTTGCAGCAACTACTGTGAGATGTGATATCAAGACAGCAAAGAGAGAGTCAAACTCTCTGCTTCCCAGTGCCATGAGATGTCACCTGTCTGTACAATCAACAGACAGAGACAGGGAAACACATTTGCTGTAGCTGCATATACTGCACGTTGCTCTGACTTCTCTCTGTTGACAGTAAAGAGCATTCTTGGTCTGGCATCACGGCATGACAAGCCGTGTGTGAATGATTCGTTACCATCTTCAGCTTAGAAACCTTTAAATACATGCACAATGCCATAGTAGGAGGTTTGCACTCAGCCCATTAATCCAAGAACTGGAGAGGTGATCAGAGGTAGTTATTTTTGGGGAGGTAACTATCCTCAAAGTGTACAGATTAAGACTTCCCGAAATAACTCATTTAAAGTCAAAGTTTAGAAGTGTTCCAGCAACCTAGACAATGTAATTTATGCTGTGTGAGGACTATGCAATGGAGGATCAGAAACACCTTCCCCAGCCTCTCTGGTCCTCCTCCCAGTGAAGCTAGTGAGAGTTTGCCATTGGCTCCAGTACCAGGAAAAGCACATCTAACAAGTTTAAATCTGTGTTTATATCCTCAGTGTCTGTCTCTCAAATAACACTGGTGACACTTACTAGTTCATAATTACAACAGAAATAAAGTGTGGGACTATCTTTTACACTGTTGCTTAATATTCAGTACTGTATGTATATATCTACTTGACACCTCAGTGAAGACTTTGACATGCCTTATTCATTCTAGTTATTTTTATGGTATTGGTTTTGTTAGATTGCTTTCCCATATAAAGAATAAAATTATAACTGTTCTCAATTAAAATTGTCCAATTCATTTTTATCCAAGTTTTGTTAAATCTAAATCATGCTCATCAGTTCTTCTCATTCCCACTGCCCTTCACTCACACTAGGAAGGCAATGTATACTGGTGGTTTGAAAACAGGTATTTGATATTCTCTGATGGACTACAATAAATATCTGAAGTAAGTACCTGCCTCATGTCTTGTGGTTTCTTGTCTGTGGAATGAAAAGTGCTCTCTGCAGACCAGCAGCGTTAATCCCGTGATTGTCAGCTACTGGAGAATCATGAGGTAAAATGAGTCTTTAAAATCACTTATAAGGACTTCATTCTACAGCATTCTTTTTTCAGCTATATTTATGTGCTAGCCATATTCTCCTAAAATCTGTCAGAGAAGTGAAAAACATTGTGGAAGTCATGACATCTAAGGATAAATTTCAGGCAAGAGTCATTTATTCTTTTGCAGAAGGTGAGATCTTTCTATGTCTATACATTAAAATACTTCTAAAAATTATAATTTATTGTTATTTTTACTTGCTTATTATTAGTTCTAAGCCAATCATATTGGGAGCTAATTTAATAGTAGTGTTTTATTGAAATTTTTGAGCACCTTTTTTTGTGTGTATGTGCAAGATTGCTCATGATCCAGGAGTCTTCAAATGTAAATCAGTCTTGGCCGTTAAAAAATGTGGGATGTGGCAAATTAGAGGGGTCTTTTTGTCTTTTTTAATTTGTCTTATTCTAATTCCTTCAGTGGAGTTTAAGATTTCATACTAGGTTTTTAAACTGTCAGTGCAGCCTCTTTAAAATTCTTCTGTTGATTAGGTTTCAGGGGTTTGTTCAGATGCCTACATACAGCTGTCTGGCTTCACTTGGAACAGTTTAAGTTAGCCAAGGCATCTTCCAGAGCCAGCAGATATGACACAGGACCTGCAGACACCCTGCATCCTTCCAGACTGGCAATCAGTTGTGAAGGGGGGCTGGTCTCAAGAACCTTAAAGGAAACTAGAGGCCTAAGTTTAGGCAAGAGAACCAGTTTCCTAAATTCAGGTACAAATTCCTGGTACAAATCTAGGTTTGGGTGAAGTAAATCTCACCCTGAGAAGGGGTTTAGTTGCCTAAATAGAGGCAATGTTGCCATTCTGGGCATGGCAGGGTGTGGCTCAGCTGCCGAGGGGCTCTGCTGAATATCCTGTGTCTACATCCTCTGGTCCCAGTGCCTTGGACTTTCTAGGATATATCAAAGAGCCCTGGACACTTCTGTGAGGCTCGTTGAGTGATAGCTTGCACTGCATTAAGGTAGCTGTGTGTAGCTGGTAAATATGCAGAGCAGCAGGAAATCCATGGTTTCCTGGGATAGTGGCTGGAGTGGACTCATGGCACACTGAGCATTTCCAGGGGCACTACAGTACCTGCCTCTGGGTACCCACACAGCTCTCTAACACAGAGGAAGCCTGACACCTTCTGGGCATGTCTACCACTGACCTGAGAGAAACCAGCTCATTTTAGAAATGATCTCCTGAAGAAATTGTTTGGGTAGGGTTGGGAAATGTACTCCTTTTATTTAGAGCAGACTGCTGTGCTCCCCATCCTAGACCAAAAGACTGAGTTTTCAAAGAGAAAAAAAATACTTTACAGTGTTCAGCCTCTGAAGAAGGCTGAAGAATGATTTCCAGCCTCTAATAATTTGGTAGTATAGTTTACCTTAATAACACAAGGCAAACTTTGCTGTGCATGTTTCAGGACAAGGTAAAAACAATCACTTCTCATAGAAGAGTTTAGTGAAATCAACAATTTAAAATTCTGGTACTTCCTTGAAGAGATATTAGCTGAAGCAGTGCATAGAGTCTTCTGTGAATCATGGAAAATCTATCTGGCAACTAATAACTTCTTTTAATTATTATTCTTTTCCTTTGCACCTAAGAGCAGATTCTGTTAATAAATAGTGACTTGCTTTAAATCCTGCTGGAACAGAATGAAAATGTGAATTGCTAGCAATTTGATTCTGTTAAGTGTCAAAAATTTATCTGCCTATTCAAACACTGCTGAGTCCTTTAGTCTAGAAATACTATCACAACCATTTTCTCTGCCAGACTTCTGATATTTGTTTCATGACTGTATGAAACATTGCAAGTCTATTTCAATTCTTTTGTCTCATCAGAATGCAAATAAAATTCAAGGGGAATGGAATGTGAGAAAGTATTTTAAAAAGTGAAAATACAACTGTTTGAAAACAACAGATGCTTTTATTTGAATGGCAAGAAAAGGTTCTGGTCGGTTCTTTTACAATTTAGAGATGATATTTGAACACCAGCCTTAGCACTGGAATTATATTGATATACTAAATTCTGATGCTTTGCTGAATTTATTAGCACTGTCTTAGTTTAATACAGTATTGAGCCTAATATTACATTTGCATCTGTGAAATGCATCTCCATTTACCTGAATGTTTGGGTGGTATCGATGGCAAACATTAATAAATCCAATCGACTGTTGACATTAATCCAGGGAAAACTGTGGCCCAAGAAAATGTTTTCTGATGCATTGCTAAGCTCAGGCATACCAGAGAGCCATCAAATACAGATTCCCAGCTAATACAAAGAATGTGCAGGTGTCAAGTACTTGCAATATGATGCAAATGCAAAAATCCTCCCCTGGGATCTGGATCTGCATGAGGAATGGTGTTGTCTCATAAAGAGGGAGACGATGGCCCATTTTTGAGCAGCTCCCTGTGACAGATGATGCTCACTTCTGCCATCAGCTCCACGTGTCCAAGCCCAGCCCAGGGCAGGGAGCACAGGCCTGGGCAGCCCATGCAGCCAAGAGCTCTGGGGACAGGGCAGTGAGGGAGCATGAGGGATAGGAGGGGCTTGGAGAAGAGACCAGCCTGCTGCAATGAGAATCTTTGATACTTATAATTACTTCAAATAAATTGTTTTATGAGATAAGGAGCGTGGGAGAAAGAGGAGAGTAAAATGAAAGAAGAGTTACAGAATATAGCAATGAAGAGGGACAATTTGAGCTGAGTACAATAAAAACATCCTTAAAGTGAAACAGATAAAGATGCCTAGTCTGGCTCCTGATTTTAACTTTTGTGATGAAGTTTCTCTTTTTCCTGGTCAATTATTTTCTTTAGTAATACATTTATTCAGTTTTGATGGAGGTATTAATTAATTTCAAACAATCAAATTATAAATACAGAAACTCTTCACACACTCTTTATTAGATGTTTAAAACTTCCATCTTTCAACTGTAACTCTGACTATGCTTAAAACAGAAGAGTATACATGATACAAATGGTTAGTACATGGCACATCAATTTATGACACTTATTTAAAATATAGCCAAGGTTTAAGCATCATTCTACTTTCTCCCAGTGGAATGCATATTAATAGATAAGTTAGAGGAGACTGAAATAGATATATTTGACAAGCAAGGCAGAAAAAGCCAAAAGGACAAGGCAAACAATGTGGAAGAAAGGATGAAGACTGGAGAAGTCTCTAGAGGAACATACAGAAGTGAAATCTCTGGGCACCTCCCAGCAGAAAACAGAACTGGGACAATCCTGCACTGCAATGCAAACATGTTAGAAATTCAGACTGGATTTTTTTTCTTTCCCCAGCTGCTGTGAAGCTTGGGAAACTCTGTTTCCCAATTCAGTTACAGTGCCCTGAAATGCTGAAATATTTGAGGGACTCCTCCCTGAAACAGTTTCAAAGATCCTTAACCATGCCACATGCACAGCTGAAAACTGAGGGATTCTATTCTAGGGCAAGCAGCTCCATTACACTTTCCATGAAATGTGGAAGGAAAAAAGTCTGACATTCCCTGGCTGCAAATTGAATTTACTGACACTTTTCAGGGAAAGGCAATATTCCAAGTAGTCATTTTGTTGCTTAATAAATTCCCATTCCTCTTCATTTTGCTCTGTAAAACCTGCCCTACCTTGCTTCCAAATGAAATAAATCATGGAATATTAGAGAAAAGAAGAGAGAGCAATTTTGTGAAGTGCTGCTAGAGATGTTCTTTCCAGATAAAAAACAGACCACTATTGAAAGACTGACAGCAACTAAAGCAAAAATGAGCACAAGACAGGCTGTTGTGAGGAGCTGACACAAATTCATCTGTCGGAATAACACAATTAAGTATACATCACAAATACACAACTAGCAATCCCCAGACCAAGCTAAAAAATTTAAATATAGGCAAGACTGAAAAGAAAAGTACCACTTTTTCCCTCCTTTTTCAATTTTAAGTAGAAATATACCTTTTATCTTTATGTTTGTCTGTCTTAGCACATCCACCAGGGTATACTTCTTTCTTACCAGCAGACAGACATAGTGTAAAGGAGCACTGAGCTCTGTAATCTCTCTCTACATGTCATGTCCCTGATCAAATATTTTTAGTTGGGGGATTCATTTAAAAACAACAAATTCTACGTTAAAACAAATGCTCTCATTGTTTTTGCAAAATCAACTTATCCTAAGATTATATGTGGAAAATGTTGGAGGAAAACAAAAAGAATGGATTTTCTTTCTGTTAAAAAAAAAAAAAAATCAGCTTTTTCTTTCCTCAGGAAGGATTGTGCTTTGCCTTCACAAGTGGTATTTTTCAAAGCTCTGAGCTGAATTCTAAATCCGTGGGGTTTGGGTACACACATCTGCACCAGAAACAGGCTTCCTGCAGCTCGTCGGGGCTGCCGTCCCCAGGCCTGGCGAGGAGATGCAGCCGCCCTGGGATGTGACACGCAGCGGAGCAGCCCTGGAGCTGCTCTCAGTGAAGCTGTCCGTCCACAGCCATGCCAAGGGGACCGGCGGGAGCACGGCACGCCAAGCAGGAGTGCACCTCTAACCATGAACTCCTTTGCTGACGTCGGTCCTGAGGACTGTAAGCAGATTTGAGGTGTGTCTGCAAGGGCTGAGCACCCCGGTTCTGCCCGCGATGCCGCTGCAGCAGCACAGGAAGAAGCAGCTCTCTGGCAAGGTCTCCCCATCCTGAGCAGCCACTGACCACAGGATGGCAGCAGGAAAGAGAGTGAAAAAATCTGCTTATGCAAACTAGGCTGGAGTTTGGAAGTCTCTGGTAAATATGAAAAAGAAACCCAATGAAGAAGGTTTAATAAGCACTTTATCTGAAATTGGTGGCAACTGGCCCCAAGAAAGCCAGTCAACAGCCTTATTGCTGACAAGAACAGCTTCAGAGCATTTAATGTGTTTAGCAGCTTTTCATTAACTCAAGCAGAGGAGGCAACTGTAAAACTCTTGCAGATACCTGAATAATAACGCCTCTGCATAAATAAGAGGCTGCTGAAAGATGTTTTCAAGTAGAAGGCATAGGGGGAAAGAAAGAACCTCAGGAGACCTTCTTCTAAGTCAGAAATAAAAAATACCTGATAAGAGACAGTATGGGCCAAACAGAGATGGATGGCAGGGAAACAGGCCTGGAAGCAGCCTGGATGCAGCAATGAAATCACCCAGTGAAGGAAGCTGCAAGGGAGATTTTGTGGCCTCACCACTGAACATTTAAGCATTTGTCTCCCTGTCATAAATCCACATAACACAACTCACCATATCCAGAACAGACAGCTGAGCTCTCTGCTACAGAACTGCAGAAAATCAGGAGCCACAGTAGGAGATCCATGGCAGGCAGAACCATGGTGCTGGAAAGGATCTGTTTAATCTAGTCTGTGAGAAAACCTGAGGAGAGAGGCAAGGGCTGGAGACTTCCAACTGCCTCCTTTATTCAGGCATTTGGAAGTGCTGCCAAGGGCAATGGCTGCAGTCCACCCATACTTTCTTTCCCTTCTGCCTGTTGAAGTTGCTCCAGGGTTCATCAGTTTGTCAACAGGCCAGAGAGAGCAAGGCAGTGAAGGGAGGAGAGATGAACAGGGATGGATCATGTGATACATTTCTCCCCTGACTGCATACTTGCTCCCTACTGAAAAGCTTGGTGGGCTGAGGTTTCTCACTCTCACAGTCAGATTTACTAGCTTTGTTGCTGTCCTGCAAAACCCTTCTTGTCCTGGCCCAAGGACAAATGAGACCTCTGAAGCGGGGACACCTGGCAATGGTAACATCATAAGTGCAGATGAGATTCGTGAAGAAGATCAGGATAGACAAAATAACCCAAACCTGCAGATTCCACAGTTAGGTGAATACCTGGAGATTTCTTTTCATATTTCATCCTTGCCCTGCTGGTATTGGAGCATGACTTTGGATCTGTACAGCTCAATGGTTTATATATTGTCTTAATTTGAAGCCCAGTGCGGAGGTACTTTTGCTGCCCATGGAAGAGAAGGTGAATGCCCCTTCACAAGAAAAGCTGGTGTGTGTGAAAGATGTACAGCATTGGTAGCATTTTGTCTGGCCACCCAGGCCTTGGAAAGCCTAGTTCCAGTAAGAAGCTCTGGATAATGAATATCTGCTGTGTCTCAGCTGCAGGAGCACTGAAGCAGAGCGGGATCACAGACGCAGCTTTGTTCACAACCTGACTTAGTGCAGCTCCTGTGTGCAGGGCACATCACTGGCTGCATGCACTGCACAACAGGGCACAGCCAGTGTTTCAGGAAAACAAGTTTCCTTCCTGGTAGCTATCAGCCTGCATGCCCCGTTCTGTAAGCGTATACCTTCTCTACTAAATTTAGCTGACAGTCTTTCAATGGGCTTCTTTTCTTTCTCTCTTCTGCCATCACAAGCATGGGCATGTGTCTGCCCCAAAAGAAAGCCAGTACTGGTACTGCAACCTGCAGTTTTACAATAATAGCCATGAGACATAGTAGCTTTACGTCACTTCTTTCCTAAATCAGGGCAGAATTGGAACAAATTCCATTTCAAGCATTTAGCTAAACAGCCAGGAATGAGATTTAATTTAATTCAGAAAACAGGTTCTCACTAATTCCTTAAGAATATTTTCGTGATAATCATTTTCACAAAGGCACAGGCCATGACTGACAGAGATGATGTGGCTTTCATCAGCCACAATGTCAAAATTCAGGCACTCAGTGACTCAGAAAGAGGCATTAGCTGCCCACAGATCCACTACAGACAGGGGAGAGAGCAATTAACTAGTGACCAGAGAGCATTAAACTCCTCAGAAAGATGAGCCACACAAGAGCCCTACATGCAAAGCTGAAAGCTGCATGTGTCTAGCTAACAAAAAAGGCTGAGGAAGAGATGTTTTGGGGCACTTCCTCTTCACAGCTCAAACATCTCATTTGTAGCTGTTACACGCTCCTGTGTGATTCAGAGCATTTTCCCACAAGAAAGCTGCAATTCAGTGGGAATTATTTTAAAGGGAGGCAGGGGTGGTGACGATTACACCCATCTCAGCTTGAAGCTATTCAGCAGTGCAACTCCCATCTGTTAGCAAAGTGCCTTGACTGAAATGCAACCACAAGGACAGATGTGCTGACCCCTCATCCTTTCTCCCTGGGCTGGGCTGTGTGCCTTTAGAAAGGAAGTGAAGGGCAGAGGTGGTCCATGGGCACCAGCTGAGGTTATGCTTTGCACTGATTTGTAGGATGAAAATCTCAGAGTGTACTGGGCTACGTGGAGCTTTGGGATATTATGTTTTCAGCATTCTTTCCCTCAGTTTAGGAGCCTTTGAGCATCCCTCTTCATTCCACCCCAGCAACCAACCTCAGGACAACTTATGAAACAAGAGACAGTAGATATTTAATACCACCTGCATAAACCAGTAACAAAAAATGCTTCTTCTGTAGTTTGGGATTAATGGAATATTAAAACATGTAAAACCAACCTTTATAATCAGACTTGTCGCAGGATTTCCTCCATCTGTTCTTTAAAGTGCCTGTGCTCGATTTTGTGCCTTTCTTTTTAAGCAATTCATACAAAGTTGACCTGTGCTTCTGTCCTTCACCAAAGACACAACTTTTCTTGGTTGCTAGACCAATACTGTACTTTTTTAAGAGGGAGAAAAAAAACTTTCTGGTGTCACAGTAATTTTCCAGTAAGCCACGAGAGGGCAGGTTGTGCTCTCGATACAGCTGCAGATTTTTATAAGAAGCTGTTAAATCCACTCACAATTTTAAAGCCCTAATTACCAAACTAAGCTCCAGCCAGTGAAAAGAGGAATGCACGGGTCTTTGCCCCTAGTACTTGCTATATGGATAGCATCAATCTAATGCCATCAATGCTTTTCTTCTGGAAAGGAAAATACCTTTCCACTCAGTTTACATGTGAGACGAGAACAACTCTCCTTTGCTTTACCCACAGGCCCTTAGGCAAAATCTGTTCTAAAAAGTTAGCTGTTGTGCTACGTTTTTTTACATTTCTCCCCTCTTTCTTTCCTTCCTCTACCCTGCTGCCATGGTTACTTGTCCAAACCAGGGCAGCTTGCAAAGCAAGCCCTTGGGACAGCAGCATCCACACCTCCAAGCTGATGAAGTTGGTTGGGCATCCTGTGATGTCAAGGAAAGAGGTCATCCACTCTTGGAAACAGCAGTCTAGAGTGCCTCCTGAATGTTGGCATCCACATCACATGAAGGACAAAAATATGTCAATCTCCATCCAACAGCAACTCTCCAAATTAGTGTTTAGCATGGACTGGTGCATGTTCTAGGTTGTTCAGCCTGGAGAAGAGAAGGCTCCAGGGAGACCTTATTGCAGTCTTTCAATACTCAAACAGGCTTATAAGAAAGATATGGACACACCTGTTGTAATAGGACAAGGGGTAATGGTTTCAAACTAAAAGAGGGTAGATTTAGACTGGACATAAGGAATAAATTTACTACAATGAAGATGGTGAAACACGGTCACGGCTTGCCCAGAGAGGTGGTGGATGTCCCACCCCTGCCAACATCCAAGGTCAGGTTGAACAGGGCTCTGAGCAGCCTGGTCTAGTTAAAGGTGTTCCTGTTCTTTGCAGAGAAGCTGGACTAGATGATCTGGACCCAAAATTTTCTGTGATGCTGTATGAAGACCCATAGTCTTGTAGTGCTGGAAAACAGCTGACAACTCCTTGAGAAAGGCACATGGAGATAGATCTCAGACCTAGCTACCTTCTGACACTGATCGGGGTCAACTAACGTGTCACGTGTAAGCTACATCTCTGGAGACCTCATCTGGTGTCTTCAGCACCAGATAACACTGACCCCTAAATAACAAAAACCCCCAAAAGGCAGCCTGAGTTGGGAACTAAGGTGCTGAGGTGAGCTGCTGTACAAAAAGTGCTTCAACCTTTGACCCCTTGGGCATAATCCTGGAAAAAGTGCACTGGGATCCCCCAAAGGCACCACAACAAAGCAGAAAAGGTAGCAGATTGTTGTCCACCTGATGGAGCAATCTGAGTGTGGTGGTGAGCAAATCACTTTGTTCGACCCAAAAAGTCTGCATTTTAGAGGTAAATTTTGTGAATTACACATATCCAAAGCTAAGTATATGTGAAAACCATCTTCTTCCTAGTCCACATAGGTGGTATTGAGCAGGGCCAAAAGAAATGCCATTTTCTGTTACTAACTGAGTATTCAAGACTACAAAATAAAAGGTTTTATAAGACTTGAGACCTCACAATACACAAAGTCTGAATACTCCATTAATGTAATATATCAAGCACAAGAGCTGACAGGATCTGTTCAAGATGTCATTTGCTATGTAAAAAAACCTGTTCCAAGATAACATAGGAAAATCACACAAATGGGCTTCAAATCTATGTCTAAATAAAGAAATATATAGGGGATCTATAAAGGAATGTTTAGGACGGGGTCTAGCAACTGCCACATCCAAATGTGATTCCTCAACTGCACACCTCGGTGATGCAAGATATCTCAGTCTTGTTACCTTGAGTCCTGCATCCTAGACTTTGGAAATCTGGAAGTTGAAGTCTAGATTCATAGAACAGCACATCAGAGACAAAAGAGTTAAGTCCCACTTGCAACTATTGCCCAAGGTCCCTAACACAAAGGTAAAACACAAGTGTATATCTAGGTGTCAGGGAACTCCTGATCTTAAATTTTAGGAGAGTTGGAATTTTGGAGTTTACCTATTGCTATCATCAACTTTATTGGAAATGATATATAGAATTGATCATGTTTCTGAAATTAACTGTAACCAGGGCATTCCTATAGTATTTTGTCAAACAGCATGAAAAATTTGGAAACTTAGAACAACATTATGTTATTCAGAATATTTATTGATAACTGTAAAAGAATGTGTTATTCAAATATACACGTAGAATTAATAACTTTCAGCACATCTTAATGCTGCTAAATGAAATCAAGAACACATTGAGGTGAAAAATTATCTTGGTTATTCAAATTGGGTTTTCTCCTATTTGGATTCTTAGCTGTCTTGATCTAAATCTATAAAGAATGATTTACAAGTGTCATACACTCCAGATAACATTTAATAATGAGAAAAATCTAGCCTGACTTGGGCCTTGGTCATATGTACCCAGAGACTTCACAGATTACAATTCACAAGATAATGGGGAAAACCTGAATGAGAGCAATTTAGTCAGCTGCCAAAGGAGTGTGTGATAAAGTCTCAGCTAAGATCTCAGTAAGGCAATCAAGGTCACTTCCTACAAGAGCAAGCAAAGAAAGAAAGTGAGGGCACTAGGCCTCTCCCATGTACTTTTTGGGGCTGAAGCCCACATTCATCAGTGGTTCAAAACCTCTTCTGTGCCTTCGGTGCTGGAAAAGTACAAGCAGCAGAACAAGCACGGCCAGACCTATAAGTGCTCCTCCAATTGTGGATCCAACCATGACAGCCCATGCTTGGGTCTCTTCAAGGGAACCTGGAAATATGAAACAACTAAAGTGAGGACAGCCCAGAATTCAATTTTGCAAATTACATGGAAGAAATAATATTTCCTACAGGCTGATAATTACAATTACTTGTGCAGCTTAGGGAGCTACTGGCCACAGGCAAAGCTCGTAACACACCACAGAACTGAGGCACGTACCAGAGCTGGAGATGCTTCCTGTCAGAGAAGGCCACAGCTGAATTTAAACTTCAACAATTCATACAAATTAAAGTGTTGGGAATGGGAAAGATTAACACTGACAAGACAAGTAGACTATTCTTTCATCTAATTTGGCCAAAATTATGAATGATTTAAACAGTTCTTTCTATAGTGACATTTCAAGACAGCTGCTTCCAAGCTATTTCAGTCAACAGAAAACCCTCAAATTTTCCTAAAGACCACAAAGCAGCCTATTGTCAAACTTTTAACTGAAAACACTACTTATTGTGGTTCTGCTGACCAGATCTAGATAACATCTGCTGATTGTGAACCACTTCTGAAGAACCAACTACCTTCAAAGATAATATTGCTTATTCCTGTAATAACACTGCTCCACTTGACCAAATTTTTGTGTTTTCATTTATGCTTTCAGAACCAAAAATTGCCTGCTCTCCTTTTTTGAAGAATGCTACATGTACTGAGATGGCAATAATCACATTTGACTAAACAATCAGCAAAAAAACAACTCTCAAGAGGACTGCACATATTTAAAAGTTATCTAGACATATGGGTTAGAGGAGACAGATGGCTAAGGGAGATGTCACACCGACTATAAAAGTAACTAAAAGTCTTTTTCCCCAATCTGCAGTCTTCAAAAAGGTTGAGTGCAATCATTCCAAAAATCAGTAAAGTCCCAAAATTAATTGTTTACTGCTTTACCACCTTTCAAGTAAGAACCAGGAATGTATTAATATATGTTTATTTCTAGCGTGATTACCTAAAGTACAGTAAGCAAGTTATTCTTTTAGATGAAAGAGAAGGGGTTGGATGTAAAAGCTGTATTGTCTGAACACAGGCCACGCAGACAGAGATAGGTACACTTCTCCACAGTGAGCTAACAATTTATTTAGGGGTGAGTTGAGAAGCAGCAGAGACACCAGCTACCTGTGCTCCTCTCTGGGTGCCTCATGCTGAAGGAGCATCCACATTTTCAAAGCAGGAGAGGGGGACAGCAGTCCAAAGGGAGAAAAACTTAAATTCCCTAAGAGGGGAAGTATAAATTTTCAGGGAAAATTCTGGGGATGCCCCCGAGAAAAAAAGCACTGCAGAAGCAGCTAGCATGCCTCCACAAATCAGGGCTCCCCTGCATGAACACAGCCTGAGGACAAGGGTTTCAATCTTTTGCACTCTATAGACCTTTAAACAGTCTCCACAGATTAAAACCAGAGATATATGGTAAGCATTTAGAAGAAATTCCTGCCCACACAGGTTAGATAAGCACTTTATGCCTCTCAAAATAATACTAAAGTGGAGAAAGAAACTACTCAGATTTAATCTTTGGAAAAGCAGCTGAAGCATGATTTTCATGCACTTCTTACACTCCTGCCTTTTACAATTATTTTAATATCTTGCTGCAAAATTTGGATTTTGTGCATAAATACTCTGCTTTCTTGCTATTTTGTCTGATTTGTGTCAAAGGTAATTTCAAATGAATAGACAAACGCTAAGGCACATCCCAGCTATGGACATGGGAAAACCTTCAAAACTGGGTGTTTACAACAAAAAACACGCAGGTACCCAAATATTAACGTTGGCTAGCGAGCAGGTGAATAGACCTGTGTGTTTTGTGAAAGGTTCCTTGTCTTACAGATGCCTGTGTCATGGCAAACGTGAGCTGTCTCATGGCTTGGCCAGGACCAGCATCCTGGGACATACCTGGCAGGTCGATGGCGTAGGTGTAGCCGAGCTGCTCCGCAGTTTGGAAGAGCTCGTCGTTGGTCACCGGCGGGAAGAAAGGGACCATGTTATAGAGCCGGTTGTGGCCGATGGGGGCCAGCTCCTCAGGCCAGGCGTCACCAGGGGGCTTGAAACGCTTCATCCACTCATCAAAGATGGCATCAGTGAAGGAGTGGAGGACCTGCAAATCCAGGCATGGGCACCCACATTTATTAAGCTATTTCAGAGTTCAACCATCTTTAACACACTCAACAAACGCGCAAGGTGGCTGGAGCTTTTGAAGGAGAGAGAAGAGGGTAACCTAACTTAGATGGGATTGACAGAATGGGAAACCAGGAAGGCTCATGAGAAGACTAAACTGATCTTCTGTGTGGGACATTTTGCTTTACACACCCTTGTTGCTGCTTGTTCACAATAAGATCTTTCTCCAGACAGTTTAACATCAGCTGACATCGAATGGGCAGGTGAATGTTCCCAGGTGAGGGACAACTGAGCTCACTCAGGTGAATGTGCCTTTCACAACTATTCTAATCTTTCTCATCTCTGAACAAGAATGGAAATTTGCAGGAAATTTGACTCCATCCTGCTCATTTTGGAGCATGTGCCATGAGCTCCGCAGCTCCAGGTGCCCATGACTATAATCAGGTGAGTTTATAGATCTAAAATTAACTAATGCAGGAGAGTTGTTTCAGACAACTGTTACAAATGTCTGAAACTAATTTCTGATGCACTCATGTTTTTTAATTACAACCCTGGTAAAAACTTGGAAAATATTCTATGGAAAATAATCTTTTGTACAAAATTACAGCATAGTGAGATGAACTTCACCGTGTAAGAAAGAAACCGCAGGAATTAAAGAATTATTAAGGAAACAATCAGAACCACTACGTAAGTGTATGAACTAATTTCTCCAAAACAAAACATTGAAAACCTAAAATAAAGGTAAGAAAGAAATGTATCTGCATAATATATAGATATCATATATAAAGAATTTGTATATGTAATGTAAACACTGTGGTTTGATCGAACAAAGAGGAAGATAAGTTTGGATTAATTTATTCAGGGACAAAGATGTGTAACCAGAGTCAACTGCTGGCTTTGTATTTGCACAATGCTGTTTGTGCTGCTCATGGCAGTGCACCAGTGAAATCACATTCTTTTATTTCCCAAGAGACCTTGACATTAGATGGACTCCTTTCAGCTTGTAAATTTTGAAATAAAGAAAGAAACCACTAGATCCACTGCTTTAAAACAACTAGGCCCACTTTCAACTTACCTTGTTGCTGTAAAATTGTGTGATATAAGCCATTAAATTTAGATACCACCTAATGAAATTATTCAGGGCAGCATGACTTGGAATAGCAGCTAGAATCTTATTTTATTTTTCACAAATTACCCTGAGATTTTTTTTTTTCATTTTTATTCAACTGTTATACAGGTGTGGCAGTATTCAAGAAAAGATAAAGGATTCCTCCTTTTTTAGGGAATTCACTTTACTTGTTCTGCACATCTCTGGTGAGAAAGGTGCCTTTGAGCCTCAGCCATTGCCAACCACACTGGGGGTAAAAGACATACCACAAAGATGGGATCATTGGCAGCTGCGTGAGGGAGGGCACTGGTCCCATTGAGGAAAGAGTGGACCAAGTTATGAAGGCTCAGCATCGGCGAGTCGAGGGCTCCATCTGGTTTATCAAAGCCCTCCAGGGCATTCCTGTGGGTGGGTAAAAGCACCATCAAGCAACCACACTTTGCTGGCAAATGTGCTCATAAAGAAAACCAGTGACCCCGCCAGCTGTAGAGGAGACGAAGGACAAACCTGAAACTGAAGCTGGAATTGCGGAAAAAGGGGGGCCTGTCGAACTCCTGTAGGGAAAGGCACCTCCTGACATCTTCCACGGTGGGCAGCTGCTCGCCGGAGCCCCGGGGCGGCCTGCGCCGCAGCAGCCCCTCGGCAGAGCCATTGCACAGCGTGACCAGGCGGTTGTAGTCGTCCAGGCTGCAACACAGACAGGCACAGGGCACAAGAAGGTGATCACTTCTTTGTTGGCTTTTTCTCATGCAGGATAAAGAGGCCTCAGCTACACGTGTGAGGGAGCAGAGGTTTGGGATGGACACCTCCCATGGCCTGGGAGATGGATTTATTGCAGGGCTGTCACCGTGACATGGCTTTCTGTGGCTCTGCATCCTCTCTGGACATCAGTCATTTAGACCAAGAGCTACCAGCTTCACTGTCCACAGAGAGAGGATGCTTTAGAAAAGGCAAGCACAACTGCCATCGTGCCTTCTCCCCTCCCAAGGGCTTTGGAAGAAGTTTGTGTCAGGCAATGTAAAACATAGTTTTCAATTTTGAATTGACAAACTTTCACTCCTGAGTAAGGGCTATTTTTTTAACTCTTAACAAAAACGGGGGGGAAAAGGGAAATGTGAGCTGAGAAAATGCAAGAAATGACAGAAAACAGGTTTTCACTTTCCATCCCTTATCCCCTTTAGAAGAAAAGTAAAAGCAATGCATTCCATACTCTTTCTTCAGGGCCTTTGAGAGCAACTTGCTGTTGCAGGGGTTACCCAGTAACTAATCAGGAGCCAATCCTTTATATCAGGGAGAGAAAGAGGGAAGGAGAAGGAGAAAAACAGTGCAATACTTGTGAAAGAAAAAAGCTGTTCTATTCAGTGTGAAATGAAACAGCATTTTCAGAAATTTCTGAAGTAAACAAAAGCTCTTCTCGGTTTAACATGGCAAAGCAAAAGTTTAGTCACTTCAGTTTTCAAGAAAAAAAAACAAAGCCCTATTTATCTCTGAGAAAAAGTGGGGGCAAGACTTAAAGCCAACTGGTGCCTAAAGCTAGAATTTCAAATATCTCTTTAGGTATCCAGAAAAAGAGACTCTTTTGAAAAATCATGAGCTTTTGGTACCTCTCTCTGACTAACTGCACACTGCCCCTGAGCTGAGGGAAGAATGATGTATGGGTATTGTTACCAACAGCATTTTATGTCACAGCACCCCAATCCTGCATCTGAATCCCCTGTCAAAGCCCTGCTCTCACACGAGTCAGCACATTCCCACAGGGAGCTGCCAGCAAGCTCCTGGCTGGCTCTGTGCTGTTTTTCAGATACTTCAAAGTCAATCCCCAAACTGCATTAAATATATCAGGTTAAAGTCTCATCCAAAATGAGGTAGCAGGCTTTTCAGCCTATCTCTAGCATCCTACATGCCAAAACAGTTTTCTTTTTCTGCTGTTGAGTTCAGTTGGGTGTATATTATAGAGAACCAACACACTGGCATTTCTTTTAGAGAAAGATGCCAATATGGAAACTCTTCAGACTTTTGGCAGCCACAAATTGGCTAAATCAACTAAAATCCTGTACTAGAAGAATCAGCTTTAAAAAATACACTTCCATAATATGAGAGAGAAAGTTTACACAGAACCATCTACACGTAAAGTGATGGCAATTCCCAGTTTTAAAGAAGACATCTCGGCTCCTTTCCTGCCACTCACCCACACGGAGAGAGCAGCCCACGCTGCCAATGCTGAATGATGAGCTTTGGCCCCTTTGTGAGCTTGCCCTGGGTGTTCTCATACCTGTTACACACTACTTGCCACCGGGAGAACCTGGAGCTCAGGTTGATCAAGGCCGGGTCGTCCGGCCGCGGTGCTCCGAAGAGCTGGTCCGTGCAGATGTCACACTCGTTCCTGCCCGTGGCGAAGTTCCAGTACGGCAGCGCAAAGGACTCGTCGCCCAGCAGGCGCTGCAACGGACAGAAACGCGTCAGCTGGGAGTCACCCCCAAAGGAAAGAGAAGGAAAGGGACTCCTTCAAGGTGTTTGACTGGATATTTCACTGAAAATCCTGCTTTTCACTCTGCATTGCAACTCCAACTCCTTCCGAAACACTGCGGCATTAAATCAGTCTAAGCAAAGACTGGTTTCCCTGCGGTGGGACTGCACTTCTTCTGGCCCTGTTAGGCTTTCTGCCAACTCAGAGACCAGGCAGGAGAGCAGGAACAGAGATGAATTGAGCCTTAAGCAAGTAAGAGGCTTTGAGTGATGTAAGTGGGTAATGGGTAAAATTGTGCATGTTGGCTTTCGTTCCAGAAAACTGGCCCTGGAGAGGAATCAGAGCTTGTGTTAATAGGGGAGTAAAGTGCATTTGATTGTGCTTGCTTGCCAGATGCGATTTCACACAAGCAAGATCCTGCAGCTATTTTGATAAGCAACCATTTTCATTAGAGATCTGTAAGGCTGAAATACAGCAACATTGCCAATATAGAAGTCATGCAAATGGAAATGAGTCTATGCTTCTGCAGCTGACTCTCTCGGGCATGTCAATATATATTTGTTTAAAAGGCATATTGCTAAATCTATGTATGTATAAAATATAAAGTATAATACATCATATTTACAGAGAGTAATATTGGTTTCATTGGAATGGTATCTTCAACATTAGCCAACAATATCTGTTACCAAGTTTTACATGCTTCAATTTTATTAATAAAAACTGTTACTTCATATCTATCCTCTGTTGTGGAGGTGAAGGGAAAAAAATCTCTATGATAACCTCCACATCACTGTTCACAGTGAGAAACCATTCAGTCCTCAGCACATAGAAAGCACTAATTTCACTTAAAACAATGAAAAAATAAAAAGATCAGTGAGCAAATACCGCTGGGAGTTTGGGTGAGAAACTATCCTAGGCAGTAGCTTACCCTTGGCTGGCTCGACAAAGTGACAGAGCAAAAGGGAGAAGCTGTGCAGGGAAAAGGAAAGGCTGTTCAACAAACCTGCAGCTCCCTCTCCAGCCACAGCAAGTGGTACCTGTGCCAAGTAACGAAGGCAGGTCCTTGGTGGGAGAAATCAATACCTTTGAAGGGGCGGCCAGGACCTACAAATGGAAGATAAAATAAGCATTTAGGCATCAAATGAGGCTGGAGAGGAAGACAGCACCTTCTTTTGTTGTCTGGAGTGGAGTTAAACAAGAACCTTCAGCTCTGCATCTTTGAAAAGAGTGCACATATCAGCAGCTACATCACTTACTTGGGATAAGTGAAACAAATTCCTCTGTGGATATTTTCTTCAATGCTTATCAAAACTTTACATTTCCCAGAAAGCTGGATATTGTGAAGACTTCTTCTCACTTTAGATTTTGGATTTCTATTTTTAAAAGCAATTTTACTTTCTAAAACCCTATCTCCTCATTAATATGTGCATTATCTCATTCTCTTGCTCAGCTGAAAGATTTACACCACGTATCTACCAAGAGAACCTCAGCATTTTCCATGCCAATAGTAATCCAGAATCCTTTGCCAACTTTCTTCAAATTGTGCTTGTTATTTCTTGTATTGTGCTTTTCCTGGGTGAGAGGTGAGAAGCTTCAAACCACATATGGATTTGTTTATCACTGTAGACACCTTCAGCCCACATATGCATTTATTTACCATTGCAGCAGCACTAGAAGTTTCCCCTTTCCCTTTCCACATGACTGTCCTGTCCCCTGAAGAACCTTTGCTCTCTCTAGGCCAGAGGCTGCTTCCTTCAGCCCTGCAAAATGGAACTGTGTCAGAGGGGCAAAGAGAATCAAACCCACTGCAGAGCAGCAGTCTCCCTCCAGCAAGGAGATAGCTATGGGCTGTTCAGCTTGCACATGGGACTGCCAGGTAGAAAAGCCACACTGATGGGTGCTCCTCCTACAACAAGTAGGCTTTGTGAAACGGGGCTGGTATAGGTACTTCTGTCAAGAAAAGCAATGAGGCCTAGGAATATGGATTTGGGAGAAAGCATGGGGTTAGATTCCCCAAACCTCTAAGCTAGGGTGGTTTTAAAAGGTGACTGTGGTTAGTCAGGCAAATCCCATCCTCAGTGACTTGCTGAAGGGCACAGAAAGAAATAGCACTCTGATCCCAAACATCTCTGCATGGTCTGTGGCTTCACCAGTGCAGAGCCCCTTTCCCACTGCATCGACCTTGTCCTGTGGACTGGGAACATCCTTTTGAAGTCACTCGCTGCCTGACCACATTTCAGTTCCCTCAAGTGAAGACTGTGCATTGCTCCCTGTCAGACTGAAGATGCATCAGGAGTGCTCCAGCTGCCATGGGGTGGGGGGACCAGACCACAGCAGCTCCAAAGGACATCTCCCTTGAGAATTGATGGCC
Organism: Notiomystis cincta; assembly: GCA_013398075.1. Classification (NCBI taxonomy): domain Eukaryota; kingdom Metazoa; phylum Chordata; class Aves; order Passeriformes; family Notiomystidae; genus Notiomystis; species Notiomystis cincta. The sequence goes on from VZRX01004759.1 coordinate 60,372, forward strand.
ACCAGCTTCTCACCACCAACTGTTTCGCTCCACAGCTCTGTGCCTACCACTGAGACTCAGTGCTTGATGAAGCAGCACGGCCATGTGAAGCACACACCTTTGTTCAGCAGTGGTGCTTTCACCCTTTCCTTTACCTGCAGAGCCCATTGGAAAAGCAAAGCACTAACCCAACAGCGTGTCTCTGACTGAGTAGTAATGAAGCCAGACAAAGTAGTTATAAATGCTGCAGTTGGCAATCTGCGGTTCCTCTCCGCTTGGACCAAGCAGACTTCTCCAGTGCTGAGTTGCAATGACATAGTCCGGGTGAATGGTTGTCTTGGCACGGTCTAGAGCATCAAAGAACTGCTCTCTCTCCTCAGTGCTCAGGGAGTGGATGTCCTTCCTGACCACTGCTGGCTTCCTCCTGTTGCATTCGGGGCCGGTCCAGCCAAACTTGCATTCACCACAGTTGTAGCCACCAAAGTTTCCTGGATCAAGAGAGAACAATCAGTCATGACATTCTGAATCAGGGAAAACTAACAGTGAAATGCAGGAGAATTAAGAATCAGTGCTCTTCTTCCCCAGAGATGTCAGTTCTTGGAAAGGACAGCGGCTGAGCAGACCGGCAGCTTTGCCAATTGACTAACCAGAAGGACGGCTGGCTTGACTCCCAGAGCCACAGCAGGGCCAAGAATCACACTCAGCCAGTTGGGGAAGTGCAGGGTAATGGGCTTGACGCCCTGAGGTGCTCAGAGCTCTGCAAAGCCCTCAGGCACGTGAGGACTCTCACTGAACAGAGAGCTGAGCAATTGAGGTTAAGCCGGTGATGAAGTGCTTTGCTCGACTGGCTCTCATGTACTCCTCTACTGCCAGGATCAAACCCAAAACAGGGTCAGTTCACATGGATCCTTAAGCACAGAAAAAAATCCCTAAACAAAACAGTTCTCTTAAGGACAAAACTTAGGCAAAACTAGTGCCTCTTAAGAGTGTGTCTGGCTCCCAGCACAAACCAGGACAAGCACCATGGTTGCTGCTGGTCATGCTTTAAGCATTATTAAATAGTGCTGCACTAACAGCCTGAGAAACACTGCAGTTCTGTCGTTCCCCACTGGCATCACTCCTAAGACAAGTAATCAGGTCTGCTCTAGGATATTAGCTCAGACTCTCTGAGGAGATGGAAGAGCCAGGAAAGCAGAGCTTGCTTTAAATGTGGCCTCTTGCACGCTGTGGCAGACAGCTGGCAGCAGCAGAAAGGCCCTCCTGCATCTTGCTGCCCCGTTTCTGGGGGAGACAGGGACCCACCAGCCATTCCCACAGTACACACCTGCCCCCTGCCTGTGTGCTGGCAGGCTGCAGCAGTGTAGGACACGGGGCAATGCTGCCAGGGGCAGGGGGAAGCAGAATGGCAACCAGGGTTCCTCTGAGATCTCCACACTGTTCTCAAAAATCTGCACTGACTCCTTAACCCATCCTCAACCTCTCCTCCAGCTCCCCACACACTCACTCCACAACAACCATGCCAATTGCTTTCCAAAATGCCACAAAATCTCACTGCTCACCACACATATTGGTGCTGCTAGATCCAGGACTAATATGGGGATGAGGAAGTGTCTTATGAAATGTTCCCAGATGGGCAGATGTCCCCAGGCTGTAGGTTTGAGCCTATGACCAGAACAACAACATTAAAGCAAGATTTCAGATTGTCGGGGGCTACAGGGCTTATTATCAAATTCAAAGACGCCCAAGGCTGTTACCAACAAGGCTCTGAAGTTTATATCTGACTTTTAGAGTAAGGGCTGCTGAACTGTAAACATCTGTGACAGACTCCTGTGAGACCTGCCAAGAAGATACAAGGACTTCTGTTGTAGAGTTTGGACCAACTGTAGGTTGGTTAGAGTCGCTTCAGAGCCCCTGAGATCTCTAAGTTTACAGATTACCATGAAGCTGAGGATCAGTGCTAAGGTTAGAGACCACAAGCATGAAGACTTCAATGAGGTTTTGGACCATGCACACCCCGATGGTATCCCATGAGGACAATTTCCAGAGGTATGGCTTACATTCTGTCATGATGCAAGTAGAAGCACCTGGGTTCAGCTGCCATGCTCCAGCTATGAGGGAAGGCACCCAAAGCCAAGGGTCTGCACTGGCTAAAGGGGATGAAGACATACACCAGAAAAAGCAAGAAAGTTATAGCTATATGAAAAAAAGCAGATTGTATGGATTGTACGGATATGGGGGGGTAAGAAACACGGAAGATTTATTGGATCATGGCATCCTCAGGGTCCCATCAGAACAGCACAATTGCTGTTACCGGTTCAGTGCTCTCCACTGCCTGTGTCTTGTTCATTCTTCATGACTCAGCCTAGCTATTAGGGCCCATCACATACTCCAGCCTCAACTGACCAGGTGACAAATATCAGGAACATCTTGCAACATTGTCTAATTAGGCCATGTATACTGCTCAAGTTTCAGTCATGGACCATGAACTTCTGGAAAGCATCTGCTGGCCCCTTATACTTAGGTACAATTCAATCCTTAAGAGAAGAAGGAAAAAGCAGGAATTAGCCATGAAAAGATCTGTTAACAGCCTCTTTTGAGACTGGCAATTATTCCTCCAGTCATCTAAGAGACCCCTCTACTCACAGTGCAAGATAAGCATCACATTGAAATACAGCACTAAAGAAGCAAAGTCAGTGCAGGACCACGTTTGTGCTGTCTGGGTTGGTACCAGAACAAGACACTCTCAGTCACTTGCTGAGCCTCCATTAGTGCCTATTCCGCTCTCAGGAAGGGCCTTTTGAATCTGCAGGTCTTGGTGCCTGAAATAATTTTATCACACAACATCTGTATTTTAGGTATACTCTATGCACCTCCTCAGGCTCTGAGAAGAAATTTGCAAAAGCCTAAAATGATGAGTTATCTTCATGGGAAGAAAGCTTTTCTCCAAGTGTAGGTATCTGGAGCCAGGTGGACCAACGACTTGTCACCTGTTTCCCTTGGGCAAGTGCAGATTATATCCAATTGATGCTCTGCAGGATTTTCTCCCTTAACCACTCAACCTGTGAAGGAATCCAAGTGGTCCATTCTTTCCATCACTTCCCCAGTCACTTTTCAATGGGGCATGAGCTTTTACTAAGTGAGTAGAAGGACTGCAGTGGAGACATGCAAAGAGAAGGAGACAATTTCCAGGCAAATTGGTATTTCACACTGCAATATTTCTGCTGATTGTGTTGAGCATTTTTGTCACACACTCAGGTCTATTTGGCAATGCTCCCTTGTCAGAAACACACAAAACACTTCATGATATGAAAACTTTCTTTTTGTCATTTTCTTTCAACAGACTCCGTGCGTCACAGGACTGCTGTTATGAAGCAGATGAAACAGCAACAACCTGATGGAGGTCTGTGGGATTTCCCCTATTCCAGAGAGAAATTACTACAGTAATCAAACCCAGCTTTTTTATGACCCACTCAAACCACTCTTTCAGCATTTGTTTCTAAATCTACCAGACCACTGATCTGGAGATTATGCATTACTGTTTCCAGAAAGTTCATTTACTGCCATGTGCACTTCCCACATGACAGCATTGTGAAATGCTGGTCTCTTGCAACTTAACTTCCCTGTCTGCTATCCTGGTGATGGTGGACTTCAATGGTACAGCTCTAGGAGAGCAGGAAAAATAATCTGATGACAGCAGAATATAGTGCACAGTAGATATTTTCAGTAAGGCAGTGAGACCCTTTCAAGATCCTTTAGCACACAGGAACCCTAGGAACATGCAAGGATTCATGCCTTAGCATTTCTTCACCCTCAGTGATTAACACATAGGAATTCAGTGTACAGCTTCCCTGAGGCTATACCAGGGACAACAGAGATTATTATCATCTCTTGTGGTTTCTAGACAATACAGTGTGAGAGGTCATTCTGGTACACAGGAAGGAGATCATATCACTGTTGGATGCTCCTGACTTGTTCCACTGTTTCTAGGAATGTCCATTGTACTGTCACTGGTCAAAAAAAACCATCTGAGTCTTCTCCACTAACCCTTTTGTCTGGAGACAGCATCACATGCCTTGGGAGCTGTCTTCTTCAGTACCCAATCTCAGCAACATTTAAGGTGCTCTGTCTCAGTCAAGTTGGGTGAATCTGGCTGTTTCTGTAGGCACTTTGGCCATGCTACTTCTCCCAGTGGGCAGTCCATGGGCATGGCACTGAGAAAAATGCACTTCTTATGACCTGACACTCAGCATGTGCTCATACATGTTACTGTTGTGTGCTAACACCACTGTAGCTGCTTCTCAAGCCCAGGGACTGCCTGAGCTAATGGATTTTTCTACCTCTTAGTGACTGTAATGTGTGGTTGGCCAAATGTAACACAAATTAATAACTCCATCAGTTTAGTGTCTTTTCTTCAGTAAAAATGATCTCACTCAACACTTACCATCTTCTGCCATGTTTTAGTGTAAAGATGAAGCCTGAGCAGCTGCCAAGCCACTTCCTTCTACAGAGACCAGTTTAATGCCTACCATTATATTATGGGGAGAAATTACTCCTTTTCAGACTTCTTTAGCTATTGCATTAAAACAGGAGTTACAATACATTTGAAACACCTGCATACTGCAATTTCTCAACGATAGGATCAGGCTCTACCATGTGGGACAAATGGTTAGCTCTTCTCTCTTTTCTAGCTCTTCATTTGGACACACTCATAGGCTGTAGGATGTGGAAGATCTGTACTAACACTGGATTTAATGGGCTCATCAAGGTATGGCTATAATTTAGTATTATCCCACAGATACATTACCCTAAAATAAGTGAATGAAGTTTATTTTATAACCACTTCAAAAGCCCAATTTTTACCTCATGGGATAGCCATCATATCAGCTACATGGCTTAACTGACAATCTGATTACAACTAAAGAATAGACATTAAATCATCTGTCCCCAGCATGAATGTATTGCACAGGAATTCGAAAGGATTTAAGGGTTTTTTTCTCAAAAAATTTCTATTTAAAAAATTGAGTAATGTTCAGCACATGCTCATATGTAAACCTTATGGGTTTAGAAGAAGCAGAAAAAAAAGAATGATAATTATGTTTAACTCCAAACTACGTCATTGTTTAATCACTGTCACAATCTGTACTAGCAACCACATGACTGACTGCAGTGGTTTTTCACAATAGTCTTCTGTACTGAGTTTTTAAAATGCTATACCAGATCCGTATCCCAGCAGTACAACATTATCATTTAGAACTCAAAATAGCACTTAGTTCACAAGTCTTCTAAAAGAGTTTTCTTCTAAACTAATTTTAACTATCTCGCTGAAATGCTGCTTTGTTGTATAAACAGCTACAAGTCTCAATATTCAGGGTTGGACTCGTGTATCCCTCACTTGGTCTAATTCAACACGTACACCTTATTGAAAAACAAGTTAGCACTCTCCTTCACATGTACTGCACACTGTCAGGATCTGTCATCAGGTCATTTCAGTTTAAGAATTTATATAAATTGGGTAATATTAGGTGCACCCAAACCAACTGTAGAACACATTCGGTGGATTCAAAACTGAAATTAGGCAAGAACTAAAAACTCTTTGCTACCTTACAACTACATTGATGCCATAACCCCACAGTTTTTTACAGAGATGATATTTTTGTGGCAACCAACATATTGAGTGAAACATACAGCATCCTAACAAAATTCTTGCAGTTGCTTATTGACCATGGTCCTTGGCACAAAAAGTGGGAAGAAAAGCTGGATCTTTCTTTTGTTCCAGTCTTGTTCTGTTTGTCCTTAGTTAAAGAAAAACTAATGCATATTATCTACTGAAGCCTAGAAATGGAAAAAAAAATTATAGCCATTCATCCATGTTTGCGTTTGGGATTTTCTTTTTTCTTTGTTTGGGTTTTTTTTTTGGGGGGG
>VZRX01004759.1:66378-79470 GCA_013398075.1 Notiomystis cincta
TTTTTTTTTTTTTTGTTTGGTTTTTTTTTTGGGGGGGGGGGGGGGGGAGATCTATAAATATTCATGACCCAGACCTGGATAGATGTGATTTTAAGGTATTTTTCCTCAGTGAACAGCTTCAACAAATGGACAGATTTTCAGAGTTTCTTTTATCCTTAGATACTAAGTTTTCAGCAAAAAGCTAAATTGATTGTGAGAACTCCAGAATCTCACCTTTGGAAAATCTTGGCCCCTGTTCCTCAGAGCTCCTCCAGTTTCCTCCCATATAGCCATCAGCTATGTGACACGTTCAGTTGGCACTGTCTAACCAAATTATCAGCTACGTGGTTGATGGAGTTCCCACAGCTTATCATTCAAACCATTTCTAAAATATAAATTAAACAGTGCCAAGATGGAACACAACAGTTTATATTGTTAAAGTGTTAGAAAGAGCCTTGGTGGGGTTGGAGTTTGCACAATTCAGGAACCATTCCAAACAGGCAGTTTGCACATAACATTCACTTGGGAAGATGAGACACCTTAATAGCAGAGATGTGCACTGTTCCATGGCCCTTTGAATGAGCATATTTAATTTCTGTTGCCGTGTGTTACCCACCATTATGTTACACAGGTAGCACAGCTCTGGATTCCTAAAAAATACACACGTCACGCCACTTAAAGCTGGTGTGCAGACAACCAACCAGTGTATTAAACTGAGTGCGGAAAAAAATAAACCATGAAAAAACCCACAAAAACAACCACAAACAAAAACCCCCAACAGACACGGAGCCACAATCACCAGCATTGTAAAAGTGTCAGATCCAATTCAAATCCCACACAGCTGTGAACTTCTTAGCCTTCTCCCAGAAGTGGTTTTGCATACAGCATCAAGCAGAGTACAGCCCAGGAAAACTTTCTGAAAATCATGCTTAAGGTTACCTTTTACTTAATGTTTTATCACTGGTATATTTGGATTTTTAAAAAAACTGCAAGGAGAAAGAGGAATCCAAGGGATTTAGAGGGGAGCAGCCAGCTCAGAAGTAAGGCTGAAGGAAAGGACACTACATTCTGCTCATGTAACTTGGCATCCAGTCCTGCAAATATCAAATACCAATGTCTATCTCTACTTGGACAAGCAAATTGATGTCTGCCTATGCAGAGCATGTCTGTCTCCACTGCTCATCAATTTACTCCCAGGTTTTGGCGCTCTAATTACTTTAACTGTGTAAAAATTGGTGTATGCCTATGTGATTCACTATTCTTCTGACCCAGAATCTGTGTCTGTATGTGGTATCTGACTTAAGTTTTGGAGGTATATAAGAACCTTTGAGATAAAAAAATGTGCATCCAATTTTTTATATCTTTTTTTTTTTTTTCAAACCATCTGGAAAAGTCCTTTCACAAAAGCACTTGAAATCCTATGAAAGAAAGAGACAAAAATTGATGTATACTCCAAAGCCTATTATTTTGAGGAGTTTCGGTAACACCATATATCCATTTAAGCCATCTGCCACTACCTCTCTCTTTCCAGTTGATAACTGCACTGGAAAATTTAACCTCTTTGGCTGAAATTCTCTGCAGTGCTGCCTTCTCAGATTGATCTGGGCTTTTTTGGTAGTGAGAGCTAAGGTGTATTTTAGACAAAACAGTTCAGCTTGTTCTAAGAATCAGGCTGAAGGAAATCAGTTCATTCTTCTCAGGTTAGAAAATTCAAACTTGATGTTTCCAACAAGAAATGCCAGGTTTCATTTGAAATGTGCCTAGAAAGAGACTTCAGTGCCTGGGTCGTGCCTTTTGCCCAACTAGTGGTGCCAGCTCTGCACAGAAGTCTGAGTTCCTGCTCATTTTAACCTCCCTTCAGCAGGGCTGTTGCTGAGAAAGGGTCCTGTCACAATATCCTGGCCTGAGCTCACCTTCCTGCTCACTGCCTCCTGCCAGCATTAGGGAAGTGGTCCCATTAGAATCTCATCCCTCTGGCCAGGTTAGCCTTCAAGAACACCCCCTCCCAGATCCATTTCACCTCCACCGAGCAAACTCAGGAGCCCACGTGAAGTCACAGTGAAAAGGAGTAGCTGGAGATGAGGAGGAAAAGGATGGGATGGCCTCTTCAGTGGTTGTACAGATATCTTTTGGATCAGTGTAAGATGTAGATTTAGTTAAGCTGGGAGAAACCCTGGGCTGACATCGGGAGACTTTCAGTGCAAAGGGCTATGTCATGCTGCAAAGTACTAATCCATGAGGAATAAATCTTCAAACAATGAACTCTGATCCAGGTTCAGTGCACCGTGATCAGCAGTGATAGAGGTTTGAAAGCAGCACTGAAAGGTCCAAAACCCTTTGGAGAAAGGGGATCTCTGGCTACAGGGATAATTGCATGGGCAAAGAGGAAAACACAAAAGTTCACATGAGAGAAAACATTTCTTCGATCCTGCTGCTCTGAAAAAGTACTAACAATATTGTGAGTATACTTTTAGGAAAATAGTAATATTTGAAGCCTTCTTGATGCTTTATACCACCAGGAATGTCTCTGGCCTTTGGAGCAAGGTTAGCAGAACCCTCCATCCCCATCCACTCCCCCCAGCACCCATCTCACCTGTGCACCGACAGCTGCGGTTGAAGAACTTGAGGGGCCACCGTTCCCGGTCATCCACATTTTGGAGAGTGTAGGGGCCACTCCAGGGCTGAGTGTCTGCCTGCACCCCCTCACACTGTCCCCTGCCCTGCAGGGACCCACAGATATTGCCTGGCTCTGTCCCCAAGGCTGGGCAGCAGCGTTTCAGGCGAAGGGCTTCCACTGTCATGCAGACACGGGGAAACTGTGCCCGTGCCGGTGGGGGACAGCAGCAGCTCAGGTAGCCCAGCCCAGCCCAAAAGAGCCACCTCAGGGCTCCCATTACAGCTGACTGCAGGCTCTGCCTCCCTGCTGAACCTGAGTGAGAAGAGCTGGGAGATCTCTACTGTGGGACAACCTGGCCTCTCCACAGCTTGATGCCCCAGCCAAGCGGGATAATAACTCTTGCTGCAGAGGATGCTGGTGTTGGGTGTTTGTTTAATCCCAGCCTCTAATTGCCTTGAATGCAGTTCAACAGACGGGTGCTTTGACTCTGTGGTGCCTGCCCAGCAGCCACAGATTTGAACAGGGTTTATATAGAGGTTGGGAGAAGCCCTCATTAGAGGGATTAGCACGGCACAAATCCTCGTGTTTTGCACATGACATCAAGGGCAGAAAAGATGCCAGTGTGAAAGCAAGTTCTGCAGGCTCTGGCAGCTTGTCAGGAGAGTGAATGCCTCAGATTTATTTCTCCAAGTCTTTTATGAGCTTTGAGAAATTGATGGTCTTGTTTCAGCTGAGGTGGCTGGAGAAACACATTTATTCTTTTAATCAAAACCCTGTAAACAGATGATAAGTACAAGATGAAACCTCTTTTCTTTTAGCTCATTCACTGCAAGATAATACTTTCCATTAAAGCAATAGCAGTGGAAAACTGAGTGGAAGCACAGAGGCTAGAGGTGCACCACTAACAAAAATTAATAAATGTGGTAGTATAAATTTGGGACTGGAGATTCCATCTGCCAAGTGCCGAATTTCAGTGCTTGCACTGAAAATTTCTAAGTGGGGAAGGGTTTCCTCCCAAATAGCCATTTTGCATGCAACATAAATTATTTAATTGTTTTTAAAGAGTGAATGGTCCTTATTTGCTCTGTAATCCTTTCCCCACCATTACACCAGATGTTACTGTAGAGGTGGTCTGGCTGTTAGAGTTTCAGAACTGTCACAGCTGAGCATTTATTACCCACCTGGCAGGAGACAGTCTATGAGATCAATACACACACCAGGCAGGCACTTAAGTGATTCTGTTCAGTACACTGACAAAAATATCCTTTAAAAGCTCCTAGTATGCAGCAGTTCTTGCCCTCAGTGCAAGTCCTAGAGCAATAAAATTAATAAACAAAAATAAAGTCGTGATAAGTGATTCTGTGAGTCTGAAGCAATAGCTATTAGTTCAGGTCCACCATACTAAATAAAAACTGGCAACTCCCCCTGCTTCACTGAAAGCTTTCATCACCTTCCCCTTTCACCTTCCCCAGCTCTGTTGTTTAGCCATTTTCATAAGCATGTGTTATGAAAAAAGCCATGGTTGTGTCTGTGCTATTCAATATTTCCATGCATGTTCAACCTCACCATTCTGCCACAAGAGGTTTTTGATCTATGCAGCAAATTATTGCCATCATGTAGCTAAAGAGTTTATCCACACTGTGGACACTGTCATCAGCACTTTCAGGTTCTCCAACCTTTATAACAAAAACTTATTGTTTGACAGACAAACTGAAATATGATTCCATCTCATTTATGGAGGCATAAAGCGAATCAGCAATGCCATGTATTCTGAAATGGCTTTCAACTCACATCACTTTGGATTTCAATTTACATCACTCTGGATTTCAATTTACCTGGAATTGGCTTTTATCTGCTGCTCTTGACACAAAGTGTGAAAAAGACAGAAAGTGTGAATAGTTGCTGAAAAAATATGTTGAAGAAGCTCAGGAGTTATAAATGGAAGCACTGGCTCAAAATTCTTCTGAACAACACTCCTCCCTGTCCTACTCAGCATTCAAATCTCTCTGGCGTGTGAAGGATCTGTCTTTGAATCTGTTAGACAATATCTTGTACCAAAGTTACCCACAAACTATCTGGAAGTGAACACTCACTTATCAGCATCATCAAAATGAAATCAAAACAGATAGGATTCAGCTAACCAATCAAACCCCTGTACTGATGGGTCTATATGCAAAATATGTGTCCAAGCAAAGCTGGCTCAATTCAGACACTGATAGGAAGGTTCCTGCTGCTATTTGAGACCCTATATGAGACAAAAAGAGTCAGCACAGTGAAAAGTGAGGCATTAAGGCAGGCAAGATAAGGTAAGGCAAGAAAATGGTCTTCTAGTGTAGTACATGAGGAAGGAGAAATCTGCTGTTTTCAGAGAAGCTGGAGTGTGGAGAAAAGGAACAGCAGGTAGAGGATGACACAGAAATTACTTAGTGTGCAGTGGAAAGAAAACTGTGAGTAGACGAGTGGCACACGTGTAATTTTATTATGATTACTTCTCTCCATCACAGCTATGTAATTTTACAAAACTGGGAGCACACTACAGCATGCAGTCCTTGCACAGATGTAGCACTAGTCTCTGGTCCTCAGTAATGCATTAGCATTTTAGGAGAGCCTTCCCTGGCTGAGGGGGAGCACCCAGATGTATGGAAAAAGGACGGAACAGATCCCACATCCTGGCGTCACTGTGTCGCCAGCAATGGTGTTTGTCTGCTGCTGCATGACATGCCTTGAGGAATACAGTGAACAAAATCACAAAAAGACAGTTGTCTTTCAGTTAGTCACCGGGAAAACAACAGGCAGGCACTGTCCGTTCCTCAGTGCATTGCCACGGAGAAGTTCCTCCATTCTTTCCACGCTACCACACTTAAATAAAGGAGCTGTTGTTGAGGCTGCACAGAATCAGCACTATACCAGTTTACAAATTAGCATCCTGAAAGACTTTCTATTTACTACAGAGTTTTACTATGTCTTGAAAAATGAGTGGTGCTGTGTGTTGGTACTACTGCCCTGAACCATCAAAGGATTTTTCAGGCAGTAGATCTGGGCACATGAGCCATGCCAATGATCCAAACTCTGATTCCACACACACTGGGCTCGCATGCCACAGTCTGGCAGATGGAGGTGGCTTCTGTAAGAAGCTTCTAGGAACTCCCCCCCCCCATCCTAGAGTGCCAGTGCCAGGTGCTCCAAGATGGACCCACCACTTTCCAAGGCTGAGCCCATCAGCCAAGGTGGTAGCACCTTGAGGATAACAGATTTGAAAGGGGAAAAGAAATCACTCCTTAATGGCAACTGCAGATGGAGAGAGGAGATGAAATATGTGAGAGGAACAGCCCTGCAGACACCAAGGGCAGTGCAGGAGGAGGGGCTGGAGGTGCTCCAGGTGCCTGAGGTTCCCCTGCAGGCCGTGGTGCAGCCCATGGTGAGGCAGCTGTGCCCCTGCAGCCCATGGAGCTCCTTGGGGACGCAGAGATCCACCTGCAGCCTGGGGAGAATTCCACACCAGAGCAGGTGGATGCCCAAAGGAGGCTGGGACCCTCTGGGAAGTAGGCTCCTGGCAGGACCTGTGGACAGAGGAGCCTGTGCTGTAGCAGGCTTGCTGGCAGGACCTGTGACCCTGCAGGGACCCACACTGGAGCAGTCTGTTCCTGCATGACTGCACCTGTGGGAAGGACACATGCTGGAAAAATTCGTGAAGGGCTGTCTCTGTGGAAGACACCCCAGGCAGAAGCAGGGGCAGACTGTGAGGAGTCCTCCCCCTGAGGAGGAAGGAACAGAAGAGACATGATAGATTAACCACAGCTCCCATGTGCTGTCTCCCTGCACTGCTGGTGGGGAAAAGGTAGAGGAACTGGGAGTGAAGTGAAGCCTGGGAATGGAGGAGATATGAGGGGAAGGTGTTTTCAAGATTTTATTTATTTCTCATTACACCACTCTGATTTGACTGGTATAAATTACAGTAATTTCCCTGAGTCTCTTGTGCCCACGATAGTAACTGGTGAATGATCTATCCCTGCCTTGACCTCAACCCACAAGCCTTTCTCTGTATTCTCTCTCCCCTCTCCAGCTGAGGAGGGCAGTGACAGAGTGGCTTTGGAGGGTATCTGGCATCCAGCGAGGGTCAGCCCAGCACACCACGCCTCTGAGTTACTGGGTCAGGCTACCACACCTGAAATTGTGTTAAATTTTTTAGTTACAATATTTAGGATTTACACTGAAAGTACAGGAAAACAGTATTTCAGCTACCTTGTAGTCTGGATTCATGTAGAGGGTGACCCTCAACAGAAAACTTCTCAGCTTGCCATCAAAGGCTAGCAAAGAAATATATCCGTATGACAAATTTTTGGGATAAATACACTCAAATATTTTTGTGGCAAGAGAGGAAATCAAGAAAAAGAATACTCAAAGGTACAGGCAAAGAAACCACTAAACACAATTCACACAAGTAATACAGAATTCCTGAGAAGTAAGTAGGCAGCAAGTTCACATTTTTTTTTCTCAATGACACTATTGTTTCTCAGGCTCCTTCTACTGTACTCAAGCACAGATTAGTATCAAGCCAGAAAAGTATTTAGCCTTTGGAATTTTGGAAAGAATTTTGGTTAAAATAAAACATTTTGCATATAAACTTGTGTGGAAACCAGTATATCAACAGAAGGAACAAAAAAATTACATGATAATTCATAATGACTCGAGATAACAAGAAGAAAGATAATTTTATTAGGAAAGCTGCAGCAGAGGCTTTCAGACACCTGTTCATGTTCTAGGTTTCCTGAATCTCCTAGCAAATTTATGTCTTTGGGATCTCTCAACACAAGCTACTGTCCTGTCACCACCTTACCCTTGGTCTCCCTGTGCAGTATGTGGGAGAATGAGGCCGAAGTCTGGGAATGTCAGAGCAGCTCTGAAGACCTCACAATCCTGCTGTTGCACAGAAGCCCTCTTCATATGAACAGTGTCATCATCTCCTGGCTTCTCATATTTAAGTTATTTATCCAGTCCTTTTCTAATGCATGGAATTATTTTCCTGAAAACCAATTTATATGCTACAACATTTTCACACATTGTTAGAATAGAAGAGCAACTCAGAGAAGAACAACCTGCTCAGGTCTCATGGAAAATATATGGAGTATGTATGGAGCCAGGAATTAAACCTAAGTTGAAGACAGTTTCACAGTCTTCCATGAGTTTTATTTTCTCAACAACCACAAGGCTGCTGTAATTGCACCCTATCAGTCTGGGTGCTGGATTACTCAAGCTTTCATTGTGTCACCAATTTCACATGTCATGTTTTTGTGGATTTACCTGTAGGCCTCCTTGTGACAGAGAATGAAATTTATCCCACCTGATGTTAGACTCCTCTTGACTACTGATATCTACACTTAACCAGTCACTCAGGGTTTCCCTTGTAGGATACTCTCTTAATGGAGAGAAATAGCTGGGTTTAGGGTGCAATTCACCTGGCCTGTTTCCTGTACTCACAATAAGAGGGGATGAGCTGTACCACACAAGGCCTAACCTCAATTTATTTATTTCTTGTAAAGGGAGCCTTGGTTCCAGTGGTAGGTGCCCAATGTGCATGAGAGGTCTACATTTAGACCGTTGAATCCCTCCTGGATTCTTCATGGATTCTCACTAGGCCTTGTGGTCCAGCTGAACTTGCCTCCCAGAAGCTTGGAGCTGCCTGCAGTGGGAATTGCTCATTCCTTAAAGACACACACACTTTCCAAAGCCCCGAGTTTGCTGGCACTTTGCCTCTGCCCTCCCCAGGACTTGTGCTAGCTGGAGCAGGTGCTCTGCACAACTTGCATAGGAAGGCCCTACACCCATACACTGCTTTGGTACAGCACATGCCTCTGTCAACTCTGCCAGACCTTTCCACAGCCTTAAACATTATTTGCACACACATTTGTACACTTTTAAGTCAAGTGTTGCCTTGCTGGGGTTTTATTCATTTCTGTCTGAGATAATGATTGAGCACTTCCATTTCTTTTGTAAGATCTTTCTTTCATCCTACTCCCTCATTCAAGATGTCTGAGAAGCTTCTTCAGTGATCATGACAGAGTATCATCATTTGGTTTATGAGACTCAGTACTCTGTCACTTCCTAACTAAACAAGCACACTTTTTCCAGTGTCCATATTATGTAGGAACATGGATATAAGCTTAAGCTATTTATAATTTAGATAAGAACAATGCTGACTGGCAGATTAAACTGCTGCTGTGGTGACCACCTACCCAAAGACAGCTTTATCTTCAGAATTATTTCATCAGCTTCTAGCCTGGGCTTACTCTAAAGGCAGTTGTAAAATACAAACTATGATTCACTTAAGGAAGCCAGAATGTGGAAGGTAAGAGAACTAAATCTCAGTTACCCTGGCATTCACCAATACTCCATGAAGGGAAAGAAGCAGCTCCAGGGAACAACACACCCCATTCTCAGACAGGCATCTTGGCAAGGTCTTCTGTCCTAATTTCTCTACCTGGATCTTAAAAGGAGGTGAGGGAGACTAGTTTGAATTCAGAGAGACACTGAAATTCTAAATGCCACTGAAATCAGATGAATGTCACTAAATGGCTGTGGTAGGGGAGGATCTGATCTACATAGAGTAGATTTATGTCAGTTTAAAAAATGTGAAGTGAAATAGGTAGGACTCTCTCATCTCAACAATTCAGCTATGCAACAAATTGTCCCTGTCACAGGGGAGGAATTATGAAGAAGGAAATCCAGATCTGGCTGTGTACCACATTTTTAAAAATCTGAAAGATGGGACAAGCACTGTATTTGAAATAATATCAGAAATTATAGAGTCATAGTATGGTTTGGGCTGGAACCTTACATTCAATTTTCCAGAGCCTGTACCAGAAGACATTCTTCTCTCACAATTTTTATTCAAAATACTAATGCTACTACTTATCCCAATAGAAAATATAAAATGGAACAAAATGTATTCATTCCTCATGTCATGTAGCTTAAATTCCAAGAACATTATTGGACAAAGTAATGAATGTTCCCTGACTTTAAGCAAGATACATTAAAACAAAAACCATAATGATTCCCCTGGGGTTCACTGAGGAATAAAGGTAGCACTGATGACCATAGCAGGACTGAAGGCTAACATTTCACTTAACAGTCCCAAATTTGCCTTGTTAACTGCACCATAAATTCTCTAGTTCTATATTACAATGGAATAGGAGTCCTATATTCCTAGAAAAAGGCTCCTTTAAATGATGGTCCTGAGCAGAACTCAAACAGGTAAAGCTCTCCTAAAGTGCTCACTCACAGGGGGGCAGGGGAAATAAAAGATTTGAATGTAAACTATTGGATTCTAGAAATGCATCATCAGCTGAAAATTTTTATTGTCTTTTTAAGTGCATTTATTTCTCAGAAAATTGAAAAACACCATTCTAGTTTTTCTACAGGATCAGAAGCCAAATAGACTATAACTAAGATTTGTTATTAAAAACATAAAAGAACCTAAATGTGACTCCTGAGTCATGTTTTCTAAACCCCTTGTATCTGTCACACTGTAATTAAGTGAGATTTACCAGATGTCTGTAATCAGTGAGAGAGGCAAAGTCAGAAACCTTTCAGTCAAGAGACAGAAACAAATCTTTTGTACCAAACAAACCCAATTTTTAATCCAAAGTGAATGAAATTTTACTGCCAAGAGGTAGACACGACAGTAACAAATATCAAGTGCAGAAATTCCTTCAGGGGCAAAAGGGGAGACTTTTTAAATTAGGCAGATGTGCAGCAGACATGGAGGAAAAGGAGGAGCATTTGCATGAGGAACACATGAACTTGAGCCTACAGAAAACACCAGGCACAGTGTCCCAGCACTGCCAGAAGTTCCAAATACAGGTATTTCACAGTAAAACTTTAAGCTTCTTCATTATTTGTCATGTTCTGTGACTCCAAGTTGTTGCAGCGTGCAGCAGAGCTGGGATGTGGGGTACACCTCTCTCTGATCCTCTCCTTCTGCCCCAGTAATCATTCACTTAAAACAGGAGCCAAGGATGGCCGTGGAAAAAGCATGTGAGCCAAATCCATCAGATTTTGAATCTTTGCCTAAGGCTGAAAACACATGGTAAGGTTTTTTTTCCTCTGAATCCCTGCAAGGCATCAACTTCAGTGTTTGATGGACATTTAAAAAAGCATATGTAAGTATAGCTGTAGTAGCTTTCCAATTGCAGAGAAGGAACTTTGTGACTAAATCATAAAGGCCTAGTTAGACAGCCTGTATTTGTGTCCTAGCAGGGAGTTCAACTTGAGGGAAGAAGCTGATTGAAAAATAAATGGAAATGTTTCCTGGCAAGAAGAGGCCTAGAGTGCAGCAAAAAAAAAGACTGAGTAAAGAAGGTACAGCTGAATGAAGAAATGCCTGAATATTCTGTGACAAGCAATAAAGCAGCAACACTTGAGGTTATTTTCACACAACCTGCCAAATCACATTAGAAATCTTAATCAAGCCTGCAAAATCAAACAGACAGAAATTTAAAAATTCCAGAATTAAGGTTATCCCTTAATTTTATCCTCTTCTTCAACATAAGGCTTCAGGCCTTACTCACTGTGTGCAATCCAAATCCCACTCAACACAAAAATGAGATTTTCTTCTCAGTGTCCCCATGGCTATCACTGCTGGTATTTTGGTGCTCCACAAAATTTCTGTTTAACATCTATTTGAAAGCTCTGAGAATGGAATTGCCATTACAAGTAATATTATCTTTAAAATAGAAATTTCAGACACTACCACGTATATTTGTCATAGATCCATATGCCTGGGTACTCCTGCTAAAAATCAGACTCTTTGAGGTGGCTAGAGGAAAATACACCTTTGCTGACCCTCGAGGAGCTCAGAGGACCAAACCTCCAGGGCAGCACTGGGGGGGTATGGCCAGACCACTGCAGAAAAGCAGTGGTGGGGCCACATCCAGGCCCCCCAGCTGAGCAGCACCAGCTGACCTCTCTCCACTGTGGCCAGCACTTCCCTCCATGGCAAATGACCTTGGGCAGAGCTGTCTCTCGGGGTGCCAGTGCACAAGTAGAGAGTCAGAGGTCTGACAGGCAAGCTTAGAACCATGGCTCTCTTTTATTCAGCAGTGTGGAAAAGGCCAAACAGTAAACAGCCTTTTTCTTTTGATTCTTTGATCACATATCTGCAGGAAATTAATACCTCCCTAATTCTTCCCCAAAGCACTATAAAAGTATTTGATGAATAACTGAACACTTCTGGGGAAAAAAAAACCTATTTTTTATATCAATACAGAGAATTTGTTTTGGTTTTGATACAATCAGAGAAGTGGTAAGTGATCATTTTAACATTTCCTTCTATCCCTGAGTACTCAAGTCTTAATGTTATTGCAAAACCTTAAAAAATCTTTAGGAAAAATAGTAATATAAGCAGCAATACTACTCCTTATCAGTCTTATCAGTAGGGATCTGTGTAACACCATCCTTGCTTTGCACTAATAGGATATTTGCCTGTAGTGAGTGCTCCTTGTATTGGACAAGTAACTCAATATCAGTGCTTGAAGTGATGCTGTGGTTAGAAAAGGACCAGTGGCACCTTTTCATGAACAGATGAAAGACGTTGAACAGAGAAGAAAGGGAGATGGTTTACTGCTGTGTTTCACACTGGTCAACATCAATATTGAAAGTCCTTTTTCTTTGTATTGTTCTGGTGTCAGTGTATTAGAAAAGTTACCCAAAAAATTAGCTGAAAGCAGGAGAAAATATCATAAAGACTCAAAGAATTCAATTTCTTTAGCTTACCAAAACAAAAATTAGGAGCTGACTTGACAGTTTTGTGATGACCAAGATATCTATTCTAACAGAGATAAGGTTTAACAGAGGGCAGGTCCAGATTAAAGGTATATATTTGAAAAAATTGCAACAAAAATATTACCAAAGACAAGCAATGAGCTGTCTGCCTCTTGGTGTTTTCAAATCAAAGCCAGACAACCTCCTTAAAAATATGCTTCAGAAAATCCAAATGATTTCTCTCAACTTACAAGTAAAGAAAGGAACAGGAGGAAACAATGAACTATAAAGACTAGGTGACATTAATTTCCAGACTTCCTGACGTCCAGGCTATTCCTTTGGTTTTCTGTGAAGTAAAGTAGATTCAGCTATTTATTGACAGTAAGTGAGGTCGGGGAATTTCGAACTGCGCTGCAGATTTTGGCAAGAAGCAGCCTCTAATCCCGTCCCCGACCCCTGGAGCCGCTCGCTCCCTGCCGTCCCTTCCCTCCCAGCCCGCACTTTCCCTTTCCCTTCTCCCGTCCCTCCCGCAGTCAGCAGTGCAGTGGCAGACGGCGAAGGGCACAGGAGGGACCGAGAGAAGCTCGCTGCTCGCATTTCTTCCGTCCTAAACACAAAGCTTAAACTTAGGAGAGCCGAAAAGGGAAAGGGGAAGGCGGGGACGCTGCGGCAGGAGCGCGGCAAGGCGGCTCGCACGGGCTGGGCGAGCCCCGGGGCAGCCGGGCGGGTCCTGCCCG
>VZRX01004761.1:0-12127 GCA_013398075.1 Notiomystis cincta
CTGCCTTTCCCTGCCTTTTCCCATCCTTTCCCCACCATTTCCTTTCCTTCAGGGAGGTTTTCCCCAGCCCTGGAAAACCAAATCTCTCCTGTGGATGAGTGAGGATGCGACGACGAAGCTGGGAAAGGGTGGATGGGAGGGGTCGAGTTCATCCTCTCCATGGAGGTTGTCCTAAAAAACCTTCCAAAAGTCGTTTTTAAGCCAAGGGGAGACTCTCCCTTCCAAAGAAGCCGGGAGGTGGGGGTTGTCTCTGCGTGCACACCCTGATTTTCTCTCTCTCTCCATTAAACCAAGCCGTGGCTCCGTTCGGAGTCTGCATTTCAGAGCTCGGCTCCTCCTCAAAGCCCAAAGTCTGATTTTCCTGGCGCTTGGGGCGTTCTCCTGTCCCTGCAGGGAAGGTGACCCTGTACTACCAGCAAGGCTGCACCTCCGCCCTGAACTGCGGCCGGGAGCGCGCGTCCGACGCCGAGTCCCGCCTGAGCTCCCGCTACTCTTGCTGCGAGACCGACCTGTGCAACGAGCAGTGGGGCGAGGAGCCCTCGGACTGAGCCGGCACCGGGAGGGATCAGCGCTCCTCGGGGAATCCCGAGCGGCATTAGGGACGGTGGGAGCCGCGGCGCTCCCGCTGCGCACCTGGATTTAGTCTCGGCTCGAAAATAAACCTTAAAGCTCGGCACTGGCGCCGGGATCTGCCTCGTGTCCTTGTCTCCCTGCCCCGGGCAGCCGCTCCTCTTTCCAGCTCTCCAGACTCAGCACTCTGGGAGCAGCTGGGGGCCCCGAACACGATCCTGACATCCAAACCCCAAGGACGAGCCAAGGAGCGTCCTCCTGGTCGCATCCCGTTGGTTTGGGTTTTTTTTCTCCTCCAGTGCCAGGGCTGGGAAGTTCCTGGCTGGGAATTTTGGGAGAGGAGCATCAGGGAGCAGCTGGAAGCCAGGGGAACGAAAGGCTGTGTGTAACCAGTAGATATTCATTGATCTGTACATTTACAGGCAGTGGATATTTATCTGACAGGGACTCACGTTGCTTTTTCCTTTTATTTTCCTGCTCTTCCTGTGGGTTTGGGTTGCCCCAACCTCTCCTTACCTGACCAACACACCTGTGGACGGTGGGAGATGCCCCACAGGAGACATTCACGTCCTTTTCCTCCCACATATGAGCAGTGAGATTAATAATTTTTTTGACCGTTTGGGAAGAGGGACGAAAAGCTTCGCTCCTTTCCCCAGCCCCGTTGAGCCTCTGGAAGGAGCGGTGAGGTCCCTAGAGAGGGTTAAAGGGCTGCCGAGACCCCGGGGAGAAGGTTCGGCCTTGGGGACAGGTGGAGGGAGGTGCTGGAAACGCGATCCTGGCGCTGGGCAGGGAGAAGAGCTTTGGCACGGAGGAGAGGAGCAGAGCCGGAGCGCCAGGGAAGGAGGAGGAGGAGGAGGAGGAGGAGGAGGAGGGAGAGACCTCGGTGGGTGCCCAGGATAGAAGCAATGGGGGAGGGGAAAGAATGGTAAGTGAGACNCTTTTCCTTGGCTGGTGCATCCCTGGGCTGGGCTGTGGATTTGCCTCACAGGCGCCACCTCATCCTTTCACTGCAGAAACGTGAGGGGAGATGTGTGGAATAGGAAAAATACGCACTTTGTGTTTATTTACAGAGCAAAAGAAACGGAAGGTGGGAGAGGAGGAATTCCCCTTATATAGGGAGTGATAAAAATATATATAAATATATAAAAATAGATGCATACAAATATACATTTTTATATAATCATATATGAAAAGGGGCAGATAAACACGCTCTGCAGCACAATTCCAGGACTGGCTTTGCTCATTAACTCCTCCAGCAGAACCTCTGGGGTCGGCCTTTGTCCCCCCATAGCTCCAGATGTGTCCAAGATCCTCACTCAGAGGTGTTGGATCAGCGGGGGCTGCCTTTCAAATCAGAATTTGTGGATCACTCGATCTGATTTCAGGTCCTCATTAGGAGAAGACAAATCGTTCTCTAGAGGATCCCGCATTTCCCAGCCCCTCATGGTAACACGATCCCCCTCAGTAACCGGGTGACCGTCACTCCCTCCCGTCCCTGTTTCCCATGGCAAGAACTTGGTGAAGTCTCGGGTGGAAACCTCCACGTTATGAACAACCCCAGCGAAATTATATTTATTTTAGTTATCATTCCCATTTAATGCACGACTTCCAAACTGGCACAAAATATTTCTGGAAGAGCAAGGCTGTTTTATTTTGAGGTGCAGGATCCCAGTCCCGAGCTTGATCTTTACGGATTTGGGAAACTCATCCACGGATCTCGATAAGGGCTTTGCATCCTCGTGTATTCCCTTTCTCCTGTTGCTTTTTATGGCCCCTGATGCGCCCTGGAGCTCAACCAGGTCATCTGAGCCCTCAAGCGAAGTTTCAGGGGCGAAACAGGACTTTAACGAGGGCTCAGATGGTTCCCTGGATCTGAGCCTGGAGCAGCTGCTCCACACAAGCCCCAGGGCTCAGATTTAGCACCAGCTCGGCCATAAATCAGCGCCTTCCAGAGCCATCCCCAGACGGGAGTGTGTCCCAAAAGATTTTCTTCTTCCCACCTCCCTGCTGAAAGGAGAAAAAAAAAAAGCCAGCCAGGAAGCACAGGGTTTTTGGGGAGCAGAGGGCAGCGTTCCTGCTTTCTCCAGTGCCCCCCAGCGCCGAGGTCCCCGTCCCTGGGCAGGAGTGACCGCGGGCGGCGTTCCTGGGAGAGCACCGCCCCTGCAGGGCCCTGTGCCAGGCATTCCTTCTCCAACCCGGCTGGAACCGTTCCTCACCCGCAGGAGAGAGGCCATGGCAGCCGTGTTCCTGCCCGGAAACCTCCAGGACGAAGCCACTTGCTCCGTGTGCCTGGAGTTCTTCAAGGACCCCGTGTCCATCGAGTGCGGGCACAACTTCTGCCGGGCGTGCATCGTCAAGAGCTGGAAGGATCTGGAGCTGGATTTCCCGTGCCCGCAGTGCCGGGAGGTTTTCCAGCAGAGAAGTTTCCGCCCCAACAGGCAGCTGGCGAACATGTCCGAGATCATCAGCCAGTTCGCGCTGCGCGGGGCCAAGGGCGCCGAGGAGGACGGGCTGTGCCCCAAGCACCGCGAGGCGCTCAAGCTCTACTGCAAGGACGACCGCAGGACCATCTGCGTGGTGTGCGACAGGTCCCGGGAGCATCGGCCCCACGCCGTGGTGCCCGTGGACGAGGCTTCCGAGGAGTACAAGGTCTGTCCGTCCGTCCGTCCGTCCCGAGCGGCGTTGGTCCCCGCGCTGTCACCCTGCTCTGCCTGCCTCGAAGGCGCTCCCGAGGAGCTGGCGCTGCTTCCCAGCCTCCCAAAAGCTGGGAGAACGCGTCCTCTCTGGATGGGCGCGTTCCCCGGGTTTCTGGGGTGGATTCTCCTCGCCGCGCCTGCCGGGGGTGCCGGGAGGGCTTCCAGGGACGAGCCGAGTTGGCTGAAGCCGGGCTGACCTTTGCCTGTGCCAGGAGCCGATGGGAACAGGGCACGTCCCTTCCCCGGCATCCTCCGGTTTTTTTGGGGGGGAGCGGGGGGTCCTTAGCGCCGCTGGCGTGGACGGAGCTGAGCCTGAGGGATTTCCCGGCGAGCGCATCCCATGTTTTCCTCCCTCCCCATTCCGCCTGGCAAAGAGCAAACCCTGCAGGCAGAGGGACGCAGCGAAGGAGAGAGAGCAACACTGGCGACATCCTCTTCTTTTGTTCCCAGGAGAAAATCCAGGGGCGCTTGGATTTCCTGAGGAAGGAGAGGCAGGAGCTGCTGGAGTTCAAAGTGAACGACGATAAGAAAACCCAGGAGCTGCTGGTGCGTCCCAGGATGGGGTGGTGGGGAAGCCTGGAGGGGGTGAGGTGTCCGAAAAAGGGAAGGGGGTGGTTTTCTTCTTCTTCCTGGCCCCACCACCATCAGCCACAGGCTCAGGAGACCTCGGGGATGGTGCTGGAGCATCTGAGAGTGGGGCTGGCCCTGGGGCTCTCCTCCAGCCCTCCTTTTCCTTGGCACATCATCCCTGTGGCAGCAGAAGGGAAAAAGCCCCATCCCACTGAAAACAATTCCTCTCCCAGACCATCCCCCTCCAGACAAGTGGCTTTGAGGGGCTCACGTCCCCCTGCTTGGGGCAAACCCTGGCCCACCTTGCTGCTCTACCATCCCTGGGTTTTTTACCACCACTGCCATTCCCTGCTATTTTGGTGGCTGGCAGGGCTGCATAGCCTGCCCCAAGCCCCTGGTCAGGTGTGATGCCAAAGGCAGAGCATTCAGGGCCCTTCTTTGGGGGGCCAGGAAGACCTGCTGGACCTGTGCTGGAGGACAATGCTGAGTGAAGCAACTGAAATACCTTACTGTGCCAAAGGCAGCATTTCCTGGAGCAAAATGTTCCTGTTTGCTACTGGGCTCTGTCCCAGAGGGGACTCGAGGTGGGAGAGCTGAGAAACGGGGATTTGGGGATTTGTCCCATCCCTGCCTCTTCCCAAGGCTTTCATCTGGGAATGCAACCCCCTGTAATTCCTCACCCCTGCCCAAACAAGGCCCCCAGCAGGCTGCTGCTCCAAATCCACCCCGGGCCTCTCTTCTGGAAACTTCCTGCCGTGTTTGGTTCCCAGGAAACCATCGAGAGCGAGCGGCAGAAGCTGCTCTCGGAGTTCGAGCGGCTGCGGCAGTTCCTGCACGACCAGGAGCACATCCTTCTGGGGCAGCTGGAGAAGATGGAGAAGAACATCTCCAAGAGGCAGAACGAGAACATCACCGACCTCTCCAAGGAGATCACCCTCCTCAACAAGCTCATCACTGAGCTGGAGGAGAAAATCCAGCAGCCCATGCTTGAGTTCCTCAAGGTGAGATGTCAGGTCTTAGTCACGACCTTATTCCTCCTTTTTTGATGTTTATGGATCCTGTAGGGGTGTTTTGGGGGTAAAAGTCCTTTTTTATTCTGTCTTTAATGAGTGGATGGTGCAAGGAGGTGTTGGAGTGCCCCAAGCTCTCTCTGGCTGAGGAACACCCTGGAACAGAGTGTCCTCTTCAACTTTAATGATTTTTCCTTCCATAAACTGGTCTGGACTTTTCTAGCAGCCCCAAGGCCTTGGTTTCAAGGTGTTCAGAGCTGAGTTAGACCAAACTCTCCTTTCCAGGCTGGGCAAACAACTCTGGGGTGCTCTAAATCCTGAAATCCTGCAGCTCTTTTCCCTGCCCCAAATGGCAGGAGGGCCATGGGTGACCTTTGAATGGAGCTCGTTTTTATTGAATTGAGCAGATCTGGCTCCCCCAGACCTCCACAGGGTTAAATCCCCTCCCAGGCTGCGTTCTGGGTGCTGTCAATATTTGCAGATGGTTTCAGGACTTGGCTGTGGGTGGAAATTCACCCCACGTGGTCTCCGTGCAGATGGCGCCGGTGCCCACGAGAAACACCCCAGAACAATAGTTGGTATTTTACCAAAAAGAAAGTTGGGAGCTCTGGGCTGGCTCCAGGGTTCTTTTTCAGCCCCTGGGAGGTGACTCTGGCTTTGTGTGGGCTCTGGAATGTGTTTTAAGGGCACCAGAACAGGCAAATAATGGCTCTGGTTTTGTTTGCAGTGTTGCAACTTTACTGAGCATATTTGAACCTTGAATTACCTCCATAATCCTCCCTGCCCGAGGGAAAACCACTTCCTTGTCCACCTCAGGGTGGGATGAGGTGTCCCAGGCTTTTCCTGGGGGTGATGAGGCTGCAGGAGCCCAGAAATCAAGGAGACATTGGGGTGCAAGGCTGCCCAGTTTATGGCAGGTGGCTCTTGGGCACGGGGGTATTTGCAGACACCTCCTTCAAGTGAGACAGGACCTTCCCAGAAGTGGGAGACGGGCAGGGACACCCCCAAAAACATCCCCAGGGCTGCCAGGTGCCCACATGTGGGTTCACAGCAGCAGCCAAATGCTGGGAGAGGAACAGGAGAGACTTTCAGGTTACCTGAAGTTCCTCCCAGCCCACCTGGGGAAGCTGCTCGGAGAAAGGGGAGGGTGAGAGGCCCCTGAAGGTTCCTTCCAGCCTGGACCACAGCACATTCCATGGGCACGAGGCTGGGGATTTGGGGATGAGCCCTGGGGAAGGTGCCCCTGGAGCAGCCAGGCCCGGAGGTGCAGGGAGTGGGATGGGGTTTGGTGGGAAAGTCACCTCCTGGAACTGGAATCCAACCCCTGAGCACAAATCCACACCAGGGATGGAGATCCCAGCTGGGTTTGATGAGCAGGAATTTCCTGGGGGGGGGGGAGGGCAGAGCACAGGGATTTCACTCGGTCTCTCTTTTTCCTTTCCAGGATGTGATGGGCACCATAAGCAGGTATGGAATTCTGCTCTGCCTGCTGCCTCCAGGCTTCCACCCCTCCCCATCCCTGTCTGGAGGTCAATGTCCACAGGCCAGGAGCCAGAGGGAGGCTCTGGGGAGGATGGAATTTGTCTCCCGCTCTCTGCAAGCCCTGGGTGTCTTCCAGCTTCTTGGAAATCTGATTTTCACAGTGTGCTTTTCACACCACTGGGCTTCTTCAAGGGTCAAAGTGAGACCAGAACCCCCAAATTCCCTTATTTGCTCACACACAGTTCCTTCAGCACAGCAGTTCAGGCACCACCAAGCTCCAAAAATGACGCTGGAGCTGCAGCAGGAGCAGTTGGGAGGGGGTGTGTGTGACCAAAAAACCACCCCCATCACCCCAGAGGAGCCTCAAAACCCACACCCAAATCCTGGTCTCCTCACCCCAAGGAGGGTGAAATCCTGGTGGGATGCTCTGGGGGGGACGGGGCAGGAGCACTGGTGTCAAACAGAGATGGAAAGGGGGGAATTCCAAGGATTTCCTCGTTTTCCCTCCTCCCCTGGCAGGAGCGATGACCTGAAGTGCCACAAGCCCGTCCCCGTCTGCACCGACATGAAGATGCACGTCTGCAACTTCTCCCTCAAAACTGTCGTCCTCGAGAAGGTCCTGAAGAAATTCAGAGGTGGGTTTGAGTTCAGAAGCTCAGAGAAGGTTTGAAAACAACCCCCAGGCCCTCCCTGGCACCGGGAGGGAAGGGTGGGAGTGCCCGGGGTGTCACTCGAGGGCTCCTGGAGCAGAAATCACTTGGGAAGGGATCCTGGAGATCCTTTCCCTCATTCTGGAGATGGGCAGGAGAGGGAAGGGACTTGTCCTAGCCAGGCTGTTGGGGAAGGAAAAGCGGGGTTGTTTTAAAGAGGGGAAGATCTGAGTGTGAACATCGGTTTTGGTGCAATAAAACCTTTAATTTCAAGGAGTTTCATGCTGAGATTGCCAAGCCCTGGTTTTGCAGCAAAGCAGGAAACCACGAGATGGTGCTGAGGGAGCTGGAAAGGCAAAATGCACCAAAAAGAGCAGCTCTAGAAGAGAAAATAATGTATAATTTCTAAATGGAAATTACACTCCTGGGGCAAGAATTGGCTTCAAGGATGTGCTCAAGGCTTGAAATTCCTGAGGCTGAGATGTGGCAGGGCATGGTAAATATGGTTTAAATAATTCCTGTCTTTTCTTCATGCCCAGAAGGGGGTTTTTAATGAAAATTAAATATATTTAACAGGGACTCTCCCCTGTTGTGCTGCTCCATCCTCAGCTCTCTCTGATGCTTCAGAGAGTCCCCTAAAGGAGACTTGGGGCATCTGTTCTGTCTCTCTGGGTGTCACTACTCATGTCCCTGTCTCTCCTCCTTTTCAGAACACCTGCAGGACGAGCTGGGAAGAGGTGAAAAAGGTAAAAAAGATGCTTATTTCAGACGTAGTGCCCAGAGCAAAGACTCAAAATTGTGGTTGTACTTTGCAAAGCCAAAGAGAGGGTGACAAAAAGGAAGAAGAAAAAAAAAAAAAAAAACCAAAAAGGAAAAGACACTCTAGATTTCTTTTTTTTTCCTTAATTTCTTCTCTCTCGATGATTTCCAGATCCAGCCTGCTCAGCTCCAGAGCCCAAAGCCGATTTTTCTAAGTGACGCCGGGGATCTGACAGCTCAGCCAGGTCCTCTCTGCCTGTTTGCACTTAACAAACCCATAGATTTGAGGCCAAAAAGCCATTCCGAGCCACAGCTGGCCCTCAGTCTGCCAAATTTGCT
The DNA here is from genome assembly GCA_013398075.1 of Notiomystis cincta. Classification (NCBI taxonomy): domain Eukaryota; kingdom Metazoa; phylum Chordata; class Aves; order Passeriformes; family Notiomystidae; genus Notiomystis; species Notiomystis cincta. The sequence goes on from VZRX01004761.1 coordinate 8,077, forward strand.
CTGCTGGGCTCCTGTTCCCACCAGGGAATTGGGATGGAGGGTGTGAGCTCCAGTATCTGCTCCAGTGTGAAGTCAGAGGGGTTAAATTCCAGCAGAATTTGGTTAATTCCTTAAGTTATTTAAGAATTTAAATTAAGTTCCAGCAGAATTTAACTCATTTTTTAAAGTTAATTAAGAATTTAACTCCTTTTCACGGGAGAGATCATGAATTTGAGGGGCAAACCCAGCCCACACCAATTTCCCTGCTGGACAAAGCCCCTGGGAATGGGCTCTGCAGGAATTCTGGGATCAACCCCATCCCTCTGACCTCGACCTGAGATTAAAATCTGCCCCACCCACACCTCCCTTGGTGTAAAGGGGCCCAGAGCGGAGTTTACAGAAGAAAAAGCTCATTTTTTGCTTTTAAAGCTGTGGTCTCCAGCACGGGGGGTTCTCAGAGGAGGACAACCCATGGGTTGGGCCCTTTCCAAGGACTCTGCTCACAAACAGCACCCCCAGACACCTCTGGAAACGCCCCAAATTGGCAGAAAACACAAGGAGAAGCCTCGTGGCCACTGCTGAGAAGCCAAAGGCCCCTCGCTGCATGCCCAGGGGGGTGGGTGCATGTGCAGAGGCGCCACTCGCTGTGTGCTGTCCCACGACGCTGGGGTTGAACCTCAGACCCAAATCCTGATGGTTCCAGGAGCTGGAGATTCCTCCAGAGGAGGAAGGAAAACACCCTGTAGATAAAAGAGAGTGGGCATCGATGAAACCAGAGCGTCCTGACCCATTTCCCCACAGTTTTGCTGGTGGGATTTGCAGGAGATGCTGTTTTTTGGCCACTCTCTCACTTTTGGGGAGGAACCTGGTGCTTAAATTTTGAAGGAGAAATGATCCCAGCCTTACCTGTCCTTGTTATGACTTTCTCCACATTTATGAAGCACCGTGAGGCTTTTAATTCCACTGTGGCTCTTTTGGGAAATTTTTACGCCGTTTCCTGACCCAAATCTGTGAATTTTGGAGAGCACAAAGGCCTTTATGGTACAGCACCTGCTGTGTTTCAGCCCCATTTTAGACTCCCCCAAAGTGTCTCATGGATTCGTGGCGACTTTGCTGACTACAACCACAATTTGAGGTCACTCATTGCTTCCTCTGAGCCTGAGTTTGGAAAGGGGAGAAAAAAAAGCTTTGGGGCCCAAGGTGCACCTGCATGTTTGGTTTGGGCTACTGCAGGTGGAAGGATGCCCATAGGTCATGGCTTCCCACAAGGATTTGGATGCCTTTGGAATGGTTTTGGGGATCAAAACTCTGTGATTCGTGATGCCGGGGGGTGCAGAGCCCACCCGTGCGTGGATGAGCCAGAAACCAAGGCAAAAAAATCAATTTATGTGGGAAAAAAGTTCTTGATCTAAGGCCCATCTTTGCTGTTGATACCTGTGAATTGTCTGCACGTGCTTTTATGGTGTTCTTTGCTCCTGGTGGCCTCGTGTTGTTGTCACCCCATCCCTCACCACAAGCAGCATGAGATCAACATCTCCCCCCTCAAGGATTTGGGGTGTCCACGTGGGATGGGGTTATTGGAGTTGGGCTGGGCTCAGTGGACTTGGAAAGGGATTACTGAAATTTGGGGGTGAATGTTGAAGTTGGGAAGGGGTTGTTGAGGTTGAGCTGGGGTTACTGGGGTTGGGCTGGGGTTACTGGGGTTGGGCTGGGATTATTGAGGTCCAGGCTGGTCCAGAAGCTCATGACCCCCCCCACCCTGAGTTGGGCTTCTCCCTGCTCAAACCCGGGCCGAGTTCTGACCGCTGTCACTGCTGCCCCCAACAGAGGACCTGACCCTGGACCCCGACTCTGCCAACCACCTGCTGATCCTCTCCGCTGACCTCAAGAGCGTCCGCATGGGCTGCAGGAAGCAGGAGCTGCCCGACAACCCCAAGCGCTTCGACACCAACTCGCGCGTCTTGGCCACCACGGGCTTCCAGTCGGGGCGGCACTACTGGGAGGTGGAGGTGGGGCCCTCGGACGGCTGGGCCTTCGGCGTGGCCAAGGAGTCGGTGCGCAGGAAGGGGCTGACGCAGTTCTCCCCCGACGAGGGCATCTGGGCCGTGCAGCAGAACGGGGGCCGCTACTGGGCCGTCACGTCGCCCCAGCGCACCCCGCTGAGCCTCAGCCGCAGGCTCAGCCGCGTCCGCGTCTACCTGGACTACGAGGGCGAGGAGGTTTCCTTCTACGACGCCGAGAACATGCAGCACATCTTCACCTTCAACGTGGCCTTCCGGGAGAAGGTGTTCCCACTCTTTTCCGTCTGTTCCACCGTCACCTACATCAAACTGTGCCCCTGAGGTGCCTCGGGGAGGGCCAGGGAAGGGCCTGGCCCCTGGAGGAGCGCAAAAGACTTGAATCGGCCTGGTTTGGAGGGACGTGGGCTGGGGGACAGGAGAGCATCGTGAGGAGGGTCTTCAGAGCAGGTGGAAGCAGGGGCAGGGCTGGTGGCGCCCAGAAATTGTGGTTGTGGTCACCAACTCAAAGACTGTGGCCACCAACTCAAGGGCTGAACTCGCCCCTGGAAGGGGTGACAAGTGAGAAGGAACCCTCCAGACGTCATTTGTGGCTCCGGGTCTGACCCTGGATGGGGGTTTAAGGATCTGTGGGAAGCTTTGGAGTGGCTCCTTCACCCCTTTGGAAGCTGGGAAAAGGAATATTTATGGGGTGAGTGGCCTGTGGGAAAGGTGGGATTGAGCCCCAATCTTTGGACATCCATCCAAGACAAAGCTCCTCTTTTTGTCCACACGAGAGAGATCCAGTCAGAAATTTCCTGCTTCCTTCTCCCACCTGGGGTAATAATTGTCCCCCAAAAGCTGTTTCTGGGATGTTGTGAGAGTTGCCCGGGCTGTTCCAGGTGACCACTGCCCACCAGGTCTGACCTGTCCGGCGTGGAAGAGTCTCTGTGGGGTTCTGGCTTTGTCTCCCTGCCTGGTCTCCACCCACAGCTCCTCTGGAAGAGTCTGGAAAAGGTTAAAAGGTGCTTTTCTGGGATTTCTTTTAGTGATGTTTGTCCTGCTGGACCTGAGCAAGAGCCACGTTTGTGCCTCTGGTGCTCCCGTGCTGAGGCCTCTCCGTGGACAAGATGTTCCCAAAATGCCCCTCACGGTTCTCGCGCTTCACGTGGATTTTGGTGCTGAATCTTGTGTTCCCTCAGGTTCTCAGCAAAAATTACCGTTTATCCTCATTTCTTGTTTCTTTTTCCCTGGAAGCCCTTGGTCTCTGCTTCGTCCACTCTGGTTTGGCCAAAAAAAAAGCAAAAAAAAGCAGCTTTAAAAAATAATTGGTGTCTTATTGTCCGAAGTGCTGGTGAAGGGGGGTTCTGGGCTTGGTTGACTTTGGAACTTTTTCCATAAAACTCATAAATCCTTTCAGGAAATGACAGACTCGGGGCGAGGTGGAGGGGAAGGTTTATTTGATCCATAACAATATTTCCTGGGTGGTTTGAGATGAGGAAAAGCAGAAACATCTCAAGTTTTCAGCTGTTGGGTTGATTCCTACCCCGAGATTCCAATTTATGTCTTTTATTTAATGAGTTAGCTGGGAAATCCGCATTATTTAAAGGTGTGGCAACTCTTAGAAAGATGAAGGCATGAGCAGGGGATTGAAATGTGTGAATCCTGGGAGCTCCATCCATTGCTGAAGCAGCACTGCTGAAGAAATGACAGAAATAAATGGAAATCTCTGGAATAAGGAAAATATTCACAGGGCCATGACTTTTCTGATGCCGAAATCGTGTTTGATTTGATTTGGAACCGCTCAGGTTGTTCTTAGCCCACGTGTGGGAAATAAAACATGAAGGTGCTACCTGGGCTCATCTTCTCTGGGTGATTATTTCTGACCACCGACAGGCTGGAAAAAAAACATCAGAGTTGTGGTTTGAAGGATTTTCCTGGGTGGAATTTAAATGTAAAATATTTGTGGTTTAAAGGATTTTCCTGCTGAGACTTTCATTATAAAAGCAGGGGTTTGAAGGTATTTTCCTGCTCAGAACTTAAGTCTTGAGAAGAACTTTAAGTCTAAAATAAGA
>VZRX01004761.1:17148-33859 GCA_013398075.1 Notiomystis cincta
CGCATAGTGGACGGAGCGCAGGGCGTGGGCCTTGGCAGGGGACAGTGGCGGCAGGAACTGGATGTGCCTGGTGGCCTTGGCACTGGAGGTGACAAGGACGTAATCTGCAGTGATGATGGTCGGGGCCAGCGTGTCCGGAGCACGGTAAAACACTCGGACTTTGTTGCCCTTCGTCATGATCTTCTCCACGGTGCAGTTGAACCGGACAACGTTGGGCAGTGCCTTGTGGAAGGCTCTGGGCAGTTGGTCAAACCCTCCGGTGATTTCATCGAAGCTGGAAGGGAGGAGAAGCGGGAGGTGTGGGGAGGATGCTGGGGTTTAGGGAGTGTAAAAAGCTGAGCTCCTCCAGAGGCTCCAGTGGAGCTCGGAGGCCCCATCCAGCCGTGAGTGGTTCCCGTTTGGGGTCACTCTGATGTTTCCTGCTGTGGGAAGAGGGTTGGGGTGCAGGGACAGCACTCACGTGTCATCGGAGAAGACGTCAAAGTCCCACAGTGAGGCGAGGAAGGACAGGTAAAACCCCGAGTCCTCATTCAGCAGGTCACCGATCATATCAACCGCTCCTCGGCTCAGCCCCCCAACCTTGATCAAATATTCCTGGAGATTCCAGGAGAGACACAGCCTGAGGTTGTTACCTCAGTTAGAGCTCCATTGGAGCTGTGCTGACCTCTTAGCATTTTTCAAGTAGAAGGGATAATTTATTAGGAAAAAGCATCCGAAAGGTGAGAGGATGGGATTAGAGTAACACAGACAGACCCTTCTCAAAGCAGGGAGAGCAGGTTCTTTATCAAGAGCTGCGATTAAATTTGCCCTCGAGCCCCAGCCCATTACCTTGGTGGAGAAGGAGTCATGTTGAGCCAGATACTTCCTGCAATCTGTGGTCTGAAACTTCTTAAAAGCCTGGAGAAGAAACATCAATATTTTTACTGGAAAAAGATGCATTTCCCAAAGTGCTGCCCAAAATTCTCTCAGGATTTCAGGGTTTGGTAACCCTTGGAGCTTCTGGACATTAAGTTTCAGGCAGGTGTGTCTTGGTGTGGCATTTTCTGCTCATCCAGGTCCTGGTGGACCCATTCCAAAGGATTTCTTGTGGACAAAGAGAGGTTCTGTAAGCACCTGCCCTTGCTTCTGAATGAGCCTCTCTGAATTTTCACTCCAAAAGGACCCCGTTCTTCCCCAACTGAGGGCTGAGTCTTCCCCAGCTCATGGTCAAGTCTTCCCCAACTCCTGGCCAAGTCTTTCCCAACTCGTGGCCAAGTCTTCCCCAACTCATCGTTCGGGTGAGGGGACACCACGGGAAAATCCTGTACCTTGTTCAGTACTTCCCGGTACAGTTGGGTGCTGCTCTTGCCCCTCTCCGACGGCTTCACTGTGTAATTCAGGATGTCGGGGTTCCTGTTTACCTCCTCTGCCTTGACCCGAGCACCCTTCAGGAAGTACCAGGTGTTGTTGTCGCTCTGGATGAAGGGGTTCAGCTTCAGGTCGAACTGGCGGATGAATTCACGGACGAGCCTGGAAGAAGGGCAGAGTGATGGTGCCAAGAGCAAACAGCCCATTCCCAGCTCTGCCACCAAAGCATTTTGTCCCCTTGGCACAGATGCTGAACCCCGGGGGAGTGATGGGGATGACTCCCTGCCCGAATTGGGCTGGTCTCTCACCTGGGCACGGGGGCTCACCTGTGCTTGCCTGGTAGGCGCATGGGTCCCAGCTCCACGTACCAGTCCTGTCCCTCAGGGCGGTACGTCCGGATCCGCCCCCCGACCCAGCTGCTCCTTTCCAGAATGGTAACCTAAAAATATTGGGTGGAGATCAGAAGTGTTTGGGAAATGGCTTGTTTGAAGTGAAACACCCCTGAAACAAGGTCCAGAGGGTGGGACAGGTCCCCTTCAGATGGCAAATGAACCTGTAGATCCAAACCCATCTCTGTTAGCCAAGACATCTCTGCCTATGGGGCGGCTTCTCATTTCCCAACTCCTGGGTCACATTTGGACATCATCTCTGGTGAGAAGGTTCTTGTGGTGGCTCAGGATCAAACAGAGCTTTGAAAGCTGCACCAATCTGTCCCTGCAATGCCTTGGAAACCCTCTCTGAGACTTACAGCAGCTTGGGATGGTTTGGACCCCCCTGGAATTTCTGCTGCCCTAAAGACAGAATGTGAAGGACTTGTTTGATTCACAGGAACCAGTGGGGTGGAATTATCAGAGCCAAATCTCCTTTCCTTCCTTCTCTCACCCCTGTGGTTGGATCACTGCATTTTCTTTTCCCTCACCAGCCTGGAAGACCTTTAGAGGAGGGAGAAAACCCTGGGAGAGCCTTGTGGAATTCCCACCGTGTGCCCAGCATCCCGGAGCAGCTTGGCTGCCGTCAGCCCGCCAATCCCTGCGCCCACCACGACCACGTGCACCGGGTGAGCCGTGGGCTCCAGCCCATTCTGGACGATCTCCAGCAGCTCCTCGTAGTCCTGGTCATGGAGACAATACTCAGGAAAGCACGAGAACAGCTTGCCGTTCAGGACACCCACAAGCAGGAGGATTTGGAAGAGGACTGGGGAGGAAAGAAGAGAAGGGAATAACATGGCCTTGGCACTCAGGGTCACTCCTGATGGCACAGACTGGCTCCATGAACGTTGGTGTCCAAGGCCTAAAAAGAAGAACTGGAGTGGTTGTGAAATCCCTGGCACCAGCAGGTCCATCATGGTGTCAAGTGATGGTGATTCACATTTTTAAAGAGAAATCAACCATAGGTGATGTTTTAGTTCTCCATATTCATGTTCTGCTTGTACAACTGCTGTGGTGAGTTCCCAAAATGACTCTGACCTCCTTAGAATAAGCTCCAAAGCTTCCAAGAACATAATTAGCGTCACTCATGTACAAAGAATCGAGGCAAGTGACCTTTCCCACAGCTGGGTAACTCCGGGAGTTTTTATGTGAAGGGTGGAGGGAAGAGACTAGATTGGGCAGATGGATCTGATGAAGACTTGCACAGATAGGAGATATGGAGATAAAAATTCACGAAAAGATGGACAGATTAGAGGGATGAAGAGAGATGGGATTTATCTTCTTTAAAATTCCCTAATTAAAAATTCTCTACTTAATTTTAGAGAAGAGAATTTTACTCTCCTTTAAAATTCCCTCCTCTAAAATTCCCTCCTTTAACATTCCCTCCATTAAAATTCCCTCCTTTTAAAAATCCCTCCTAATTTAAAATTCTCTCCTTTAAAATTATTGTGTCTTTGAGATGCCCACAGGGAGCAGCAATCAGACCCAAAATGACCATTTTCACCAGAAGTGACACAATGTTATTTAGCATTTTCACAGTGAAAGAAAATTTGGGCTGAGCTTCACACTCTGTCATCATCCCTGCCTTCCCCTCCCCAGCTCCCACCTCAGGATTTTTGTAGTTTCGGTTTCTGTTTTTCAAAATAATGAAAGCAACTCTCATTTTCTTTTCATTCTCCCGAGTGCTGCCTATTTTCTTACAGTGGAAACCAAAAAGCTTTGGAAACCCCACTTTGGGTAATTCCCACTGCTGGAAAATCCCTGGGAATTGTGTTTTTTTTTTGGTTTGGTTCTTTTTTTCTGGAGCAGTCCAAGATCTGCAACAAATCTGAGATGGATCTGCCAGGAATCCACCTCAGAGCCTTTATCATCCATCACCTGAAGCAGGTGTTTCAACAGCCCCTTGAGCTGATCCAGGCACCAACCATGAGTGTGAGAAATATTTAGGAAGAATCTGCTCCAGTTGTCCTGTTAACAGTGGGATAGGGTTGGCTTAACCTGTCCTAAGCACAGAATCATCGTGGCTGGATTGGAAAAACCCAACAGATCATTTGGGAGATCCTGCTTGGAGATCAGAGCAAATACCCCAGGACCAGCTCTTGGAGGTCTCAGCTGGATCTCCATCGTCCATCAGGTATTTTTTGGGAAGATGGGGAGAAACCACCAACCTGGAGCATGGAGGCATCCTCTGGGAGGACCCTCAGAGACTCCAAGATCATGCCTATGTTTCCTAAAAAGCCAGGATCATCCCACACCCCATATTTGAAGGGAGGTCTCCCCCTGCCCACGGTGTCTGGAGTTCCAGGTGACCATGGAATGGTCCAGCTGGAAAAAAGGAGGTTTGTGGCTGTGCTCTTGAGAGGTGGCAAAGAGATGGAACCAAACCACCAAACCCAGACACCAAAGATGAGAGAAAACCAGGAAAAGACCCACAGAGAGCTCAGGACTGAGGGGAGGAGTCACTCACCAATCCCAGTCATAGCTCCAGGAGGAAGATGAATCCTCTGCTGAGATTGGAATTCATTTTATACCCTGGCTTAGGGAAAAAAAATAGCAACCTAGTGCTTCCAAAAAACCCTCTGCCAATCAGTGCAACCCGGAAAGGAGTGAAGTGGGATTTGTCATGAGAAGGGGAACCAGCAATTGAGCAGAGTCAGTTCCTCTGGTTTTTTTTTTTTTTTTGGCTTTACTCACTGGAGTAAAGCCACCAGTCCACTGCATGCTTTGGGATGTACCACGTTTGCCCCAACAAGGTGACCGCACCCTGCTCCACCAGAGGCAGCAATTTCCCAGAAGGGAACAATCAGATTTGGGTTTCTTTCCTGGTATTGCACAAAGTCTGCTGAAATCTGAACAAGCATCATCTCCTTCTGACCTTGAGCTGGCAACCAAAATATCATTTCAGGGATGAAAATGAGCATTTCCAGGGAAAATTCATCTACTGGATGCTCCTGGGTGTTGCACAATTTTGGCCTGATCTGTCTCCTTTAGAATAGAGGGGATGAAACATTGTTTGGGTGGGAAGGAGACCTTAAAGATCATACAGAACTTCACTGAAATGGCAAAAATTGGAGTGTTCTTCTAAAGAACAGCATTTTTCCAGATTGGAGATCTTGGACTTGCCAAAGCACCAAAAACGCATCTGAGGAACCATCCCTTGGTTCTTGGATCTAGAGCTCAAGTCTTCTGCTCGGAGCCAACACCCTCACCAGGCTTTATCCTGTTCAATCTCCACAAAACTCTGGGATTTCGCTAAATATGATCATAAAATATCTCAGGATGGAGAAACATTCAGTCCAACTGTCAAAATTTAGGTAGCATTTTGGAGATCCATGTCAAGAGCCTTTGCAGATTGCATAAACCAGGGATGTCCTGGTTTAGCTGGAATTGTGACATGGAAATTGGGCGTGCTGTGTTCAAGGCATCTCCTTGGGAGATGCCACGATGTGGCTTTTGCCCAGAATTTTGCTTTTTGGTGGAGTGTGGGGGTGTTTTTGTGCTTCCTGCAGGATTCCCAATACCATGTTCCTGGTTGTGCTGGTTTGAAGGTAAACCAGTGGGGGAAATTAACCCCAGACAAATACCTTGTGAGAGACTTTTAGCTACAATTTCACAGAAAAAATTACAATAAATGCAATTAATACAGAAAACTGGCTTAAAACCATAAAGTCGGAGTACAACCTGGCCCCTGTGAGTCAGGGTGGTGGTCACAGTTGATTAAGCAGTAGTTTCAATGCTCTTGAAGTGGTGGTTGCAGTCTTAACTGGTGGCCCTGTGGAAGTTCTGGCCCTCCTTTGGATCCATCTCGTGGTGGTGGTGGTGTCCCAAGTACCTGGATCTGGAGATTTTATGTGGTCAGATTCAGGTGGTACATCCCCCAGGGTGGAGAGTTTCACAATGGAATGATGCAATCCTATGACGCCACAGGATATTTTTGAGGCCCTTGATGGTTCTTGTGGCCTGAGTTCATGATGGCCCATTAGCAGGGATGGACTCTTTAGCCCTAACCCCTTCCAAATGGATGTCACTGTGCTGTCTTGGTTAAAATGGGGTGACAAACACCTGTGGAAAACTTCCTTCTAAGAAAAACTGAAGGACTGAAGGTTTTTCTTTGTCTTGGAGCATGTCCCCATTTAAGAAAATCCACCAGTTGGTTTGGAAAAAGGTAAAAGTATCATTTCTCTGGAAAAAAAACACCTTGGTTGGGGTCTGGTTTTATGTTTTATGATTTGTAGTTTGCTGGTTGTTCCCCTGTGTGGTGTCGATGTTGAACTTCCAAAACCACACATTTTCTCCATTTGGAATAACAAATCCTGAGGGATTTGAGGATTGCACAGTGAAACTGGCATGGACACACATTCCCAGGAACAGCAGAGAGTTTGGAGGGAAGGCAGATGGGTTCGCATTGTCCTGATAAGACCAGGATTAATGCGTGTCCCAACGAGTTCCTTTGGGATCAGCCTTGATGATGGGGATTTGTTTTCTGGGCACCAACAATCCACCAGTTGCAAAAGTTGTCCCTCCCATCTTCCTGCTCCCATCTGCGGATTCCTGAAGGTTACGGGAAGATGAGTTTGGCCTGACACCAGTTGCATCACAAGGCTGGGTGAGGGATGGCAGGAGGGATGGAAACCCCTGGGAGAGGGGATGGTGATTTCCTTCCAAATTGTGGTTTTCTGGTTGGCTTTTCTTAGGGGAAGGAGTGGACAAAAAGCGGGATTTCATTCTACATATCGTGTGGGACATTATACGTGTGTTGGAGAGCACTTGGAATGGGGGAGGGTGTCCACCTGGGAGTGCCTCCCTGTGGAGATGAAAAAGGACCATGTGTGGAAAGCACAGGGAGGGGAAAACCCATGTGGCTTTCTTAACGAGGTAATTAGCCTTAATCAGTCTCCAGGCCGGCAGGCACAGGTTGGAGAGGTGTGGGCAGGTCCTGTTGAGGAAATATAACCTTTCAAAGCATTTCCTTGTCCTTCACTTCCTTCTCGCCCAGAACATTCCCAAGATACGCCTGTTGCACATACTCATGCGACTCTGAGGCAAAACTTTTGGGATTGGGGGGATAATTCAAGAAATGAAAGCACCAGGGAAGAGTTTCGTGGATGAAACGGTCTAAAATTGGGGTTCTCCTCATGGGAAGGATGTGGAGCTGATGCAGGAGGTCCAGAGATGCTCCCAGGCTGAGGAAGTTGGGCTTCTCCTGGAGAACTGAAGGTTCCTTATTGGGATGATCTTACTGGGGCTTCCAGTATCTGAAGGGAGTGGATACAACAGGGAAAAATTTTTATCAGAGACAGGAAAGAAAAAAACCCAGAAAATTATATTAAAAAATGAGTTTTTAAGGAAAATGTGTGCCAGAGGTGGGATTTGAACCCACATCTCCATTTGGAGACCAGAATTCCCACAGCAGGGATAGTGGAGCTTTGAATCTGGCACCTAAGAGCACTCAGCCATCCTGACACTGTCAGCCACATGCTTCATCCTCCTCATCCTCAAGGATCCATCTTCCCAGCACTTGGGCTTTCCTGCTTCCTTTGCAGCCCCCCTTTCCAATTTTATTTTGTTTTCCCAAGCTGTTTTTCACTCCAAAGTGGTGTGGGGTGAGGGGGAGAGCAATTCTGGAGCTGCTGGCCCCTGCAATTGCTCCCTGGTGGCTGCTGGAGCCCTTTGGGGACCCTGAGGATCCAAGGGTTTCTCTTGCCCCAGCCTGGGGATTTAGGAGTGTTTATCCTGCCACTTTTATTCCTGGGGTTGTTATAAGCAGCTGACCTGGAGTTTTGAGGGGAGGAAACCCACAGGTTTTCACCAGGAAAACACCATCAGGGCTACTTCTATAGGTGGAAAACGTGAATTTCTTCCTGCTCGCTGCAGGGAGAGGGAACCCTCTCTCACCTGGGGGGGATCCCAGCGAGACCTGTCCACATTCCCAACACTCGATCCATCCCTGTTCCTGCTATCCCACCCTCCCTGGCAGGGCTTCCAGCAGGGTCCTCAAACCCTCTGGGTACCAGTGGGGAAACAACGCAGGTCACAGGGCGGCAGCACGGGGAGGGGGGACGGGGGTGGTCCCGTGTGTTCCCACGGTCCCAAAGGGTCTGTGGGAGGTCCGGGCACGGCTCTGGGACCCGGTTACCTCTAGAGGGCTCTGGGTAAGCGCAGCTGCTCCTCGGCCTCTCCTCTCTCTCCCGGATACCGGCTTGGGCTTCCGGAGCGGAGCCATGCTCGGCATCCTCTCCATTGTGTCCTGCTGGGGGAGGCTCTGTAGTCCTTGGGGTGCAAGGGAGAACCTGGACATCGACCCCTCCCTGCAGCCTCAGCGTGGGAACGGAGGACACTTCTCCTGAGGAAAAGCCCTGTGGAAGCAGCTCCGGGCTCGGCCGGCAGCCGAGGAGCCGGGGGCCGCAGGTAACGGGGCGAAAGAGGAGCAGGGATGTGGTTCGGCTCCCAGCGGGGCTGGAGACGGCAAGGGGGATGTTCCCGGGAGCGGCAGCTCCTTTGGGTAGAGGACAAGGGATAGGCAGGATGGAGAGGGAGCCCTGGGCTCCGCACGGTGGGGATGCTCCTAGGATACAGCCCCCAGGGCCCCATCGCTGATTGCCGGTGGGATGGGGAGTGGGGGAACCGGGAGGCAGAGATTGCTGTGGGATGGGGTCTGCCAGAAAGGCGGGGGGCAAAGCAGGGACCCTCCTGCCCCGCCGTTCCCGCCTTGCTCAGGGGGTGCTTAGGGTTAGTCCTGGTTGGAGGGACTGTGAAAACCCGACATTCCTCGGAGTGACCACAGGAAAAGCATCAAATCCTGAGCAGGGAGCGCTGTGGGGGGAATTCCTTGATTTCAAGGGGTTTCTTCTCCCTGCAGGGGATTTTGGGGAGCCCCGAGGGAGGAATCTGCATTGTCCCGGTGCCGCCTCCTGCCATGGAGCAGTGGGTGCTGCTGGATCCGCGGCAGAAGGCCTTGTATCGTGACGTGATGCATGAGAGCTACGAGACCCTCATGTCTCTGGGTAAGGACACCCCAAAAAATGTCTCTTTCCCTGTTGTATATCCCTCTATCCTTTCCTTGCTCCAAGCAAAGCAGTTTGGGAAGAGGGGCAAAGGGATCCGTGCAGGTTTTCAGGGGGATTTCTCCAAGCCCCAGCCCTCTCATTAATTATTTTTCTGCAGGAAAATGTTATTGATCTCTCGTAGTTTAAATTGAAAATTCTGGCACTGCTGTGCCCTTGGCATCTCCACATTTCCAGTTCAAACTGGGATCAGATCCCTGTTGTATCTCTCTTCCTCCTCTCTGGGAGAACAAGATTTTGACGGGGAATCCTGTTGCTCCTCCATTATTTTAAATCCTACCCCTGCTCCAGTCAGGGCCATGCCTTCCCCTTTTCCTCCTTCTCCTGTTTCCCAGAAGCTCAGGGGATGGGGAGTGAAAAAGCGAAATTTTAAAGGAGAATCCTGTTGCTACTCCACTGTTTTAAATCCTGCTCCTCATGCTTTTCCTGCTTCTCCCCTTTCCCAGCAGCTCAGGGGCTGGTGAGTGAAAAAGCAACAGAGGACGGAGCATCAGAGGGTAGTGCTGGGCTTGGACCACACTCATCCCGCAGCCTGGAGCGGGAGAAGCCCCTCGGCTCCAACAGGCGCAAAGCGAAGCGCCCGGACAAAGCTGTGCCCCCTGAGACCCCCAAACCTACCACGCTCCCCAAACTCGGCTGTGTCAAACCCCTGCGCGGAAAAGGACCAGCCCGAGAGCGGCCATTCGGCTGCGCCGACTGCGGGAAGAGCTTCCCGTGGGCGTCACACCTGGAGCGGCACCGGCGCGTCCACACGGGCGAGCGGCCCTTCGGCTGCCCCGAGTGCGGCGAGACCTACAGCCAGAGCTCGCACCTGCTGCAGCACCGCCGCACCCACGCCAGTGACCGTCCGCACAAATGCGGCGACTGCGGGAAGCGCTTCGCCATTGCGGCCGAGCTGGCGGCCCACGGCCGCGGCCACACGGCCGACAAACCCCACAAGTGCGGCGACTGCGGGAAGGGCTTTGTCTGGGCGTCGCACCTGGAGCGGCACCGCCGCGTCCACACTGGCGAGAAGCCCTTCGAGTGCGCCGAGTGCGGCGAGGCTTTCAGCCAGGGCTCGCACCTCGCCAAGCACCGCCGCAGCCACACGGGCGAGCGGCCGCACCGCTGCCCGGCCTGCGGGAAGACCTTCTGCCAGAGCTCCGACCTGGCACGGCACCGCCGCACGCACCTGGGCAGGAAGCCCCTGCGCTGCGGGGACTGTGGGAAGCTGTTCCGGGCAGGGCCGGCACTGGCGCGGCACCAGAGATGCCATCGCCAGGAGCACTCGCACCGCTGCGCCGACTGCGGGAAGGCCTTTGTGTGGGCATCCCACCTGGAGCGGCACCGGCGTGTCCACACGGGCGAGCGGCCCTTCCCCTGCAGCAGCTGCGGCGAGCGCTTTGCCCAGAAGGCTCATCTGCTGCAGCACCGCAAGACCCACTCGCCAGAGCGGCCCTACAAGTGCGGTGACTGTGGAAAGCGTTTTGGGGAAGCCCCTCCGTTCCTGGCACACCAGCGTGGCCATGCCGCGCACAAGAGCTACACCTGTGGCGACTGCGGGAAGGGCTTTGCCTGGGCGTCCCACCTGGAGCGGCACCGCCGCGTCCACACCGGCGAGAAGCCCTTCGAGTGCCCCGAGTGCGGTGAGGCTTTCAGCCAGGGCTCGCACCTCACCAAGCACCGCCGCAGCCACCTCCCCAAGGCCATGGGGCCATCGCCCCTTGCCAGGACACGGCTCACTGGGGACATGCCCGGAGCTCACAGCGGTGAGGATGCCTAAGGACTAAGATCCCCCTCGGTGTGATGGATGCGGAGAGACGACCGAGGGAAAACTTGTCCTGGTGACAAGCCAAAGGACACCAAGTGACACCTAAAGGGCATTGGGGTGGGTGACAGGGGCGCTGTCGTGGTACAGGGTGGGATTTATCTTCCCTGGTGTCTCCCCACAGTAGTGGGTGAACATTGTACCCACTGCAGTCCAGACTCCAGAAAAGGGACAGCCTGGGGAAGAAGGAGCCTATTCCCAAAGGAAGTGGCACTTGGCTCCATCAGGGCCAGGGGGGGAACCAGGACTGGTTCTGATGCAAAAATCCAATGGTGGTGTGCCCACTTCATGGCACCAGTGGGTGGGAGAAGGGGATGGGAGGGAGCAAGATGCTCAGGGTGAGCGGGAGGTGCTGGCACAGGGCAGGAATAAACTGGGAGCCCTGCACCTCATGGACATCTGCATCTCCTTGTCCTCCAGCCCTGTGCTCTGACGCTTTCCCTGCTCCAAGCAGGAAACCCTGCAAGCACCTTCTTCTTCCCCAGAGACAAAACCAAACAGACGCACATGGAGGGGTTTTGCTTTTTGGCTAGCTACCTTCTACTTTATTAACTGTCACTTTAAGCCTAGGAAACTGGCTTCTCCAGCATTCCCACCTTAGTGCATCCCAAACTGTCCTTTGTGCACCCCCAGCTGAGTCTGGGGAGGCCCTAGCAGTGCTGGTGATAGACACAGCTCCCCAGGTCTCTTTTCTGACCCGCTTGCCCCCAAAACCCCAGGGAAGGGGGTTCCCTGTGTGGTTTCACCCTGCCATGCACCCAAGTTGTGTCCCCCCCTTTTAACCCCCTTACTAGGAGGGCAGAGGATGAGGAGGGTTGTAGGGAAAAGTGTCTCCCTGCCACCCCAAATGATATCCACCTCTCCCCAAATCCACTCTCACCTCCCCCATCTCTTCTCTCCCTGTCTCCCCCAAAAACTCTCTTGGCAGGCATGGCTGCCCCTCCCTGTGCCCCCTTCCCACAGCTTCACCCTACATCCCCACCCCGACCCTCATACTGGGCTATTCTGGGCTCCCCAAGCCTTTTCCCATTCTGGGGCAGGAGCACAGACCATCCTCCCACCTTTGGGTGTCCCCAAAAGTGAAGGGGAACTCTGAGCACCCCAGCCCCACCTCAGGAGCTGGGAGGAGTTAGGGACACCAAGGGCTCTGACGAGGTTGTGGCATCGCTTTGCTGGGTGTCCCCCTCCCCAGGCCTCCATGTCCCACTGAGGGGCAGGAGAGCTTTGGCCACCCAGCCCCTGGGTGCTGCAGATAAGGAAGGCATGGAATGCTTCTGGAAAGCAGAGCTGGGCTCCTCTGGAGAGAGCTCAGGGGGTGTGGCTGTCCCCTCTCCTTGTTCAGCCTCCCACCACACAGGTGGCAGCAGGGACAGGGGGCTGTGGGTGCCGGCACCATGCAGGTGCTGATGGGCCGCCAGGGCCGTCCCGAGGCCAAAGGCTTTGCCGCAGTTGGGGCACACATGGCGCTTCTCGGGGCAACGCTGGGCGTGGGCACGTTGGTGCCGGTTGCGGTGGGAGCTGCGGCTGAAGCGCTTCCCGCACTGGGCGCAGGAGAAGGGCTTCTCCCCAGTGTGCGTGAGCTGGTGCCGGTTGTAGTGGGAGCTCCAGGAGAAGCCCTTCCCACAGAGCCCACACTGGTATGGCTTCTCGCCGCGGTGCAGCCGCCGGTGCCGCTCCAGCCCGGCCAGTGAGCCGAAGCCCTTCCCGCACTCAGGGCAGGCATAGGGTCGGCCCGGCTGGGCGCCGTGGGTGCACAGGTGAGCCAGCAGTGTGGAGCCGACGGCGAAGCTCTTGCCGCAGTTGTTGCAGTGGAAGGGTCGCTCACCTGTGTGCACGCGGCGGTGCCGCTCCAGGTGGGAGCTCACAGAGAAGCCACGCCTGCACTCTCCACAGCGGAACGGCTTCTCCCCGGTGTGCACGCGGCGGTGCCGCTCCAGGTGTGACACCCACCCGAAGCTCTTCCCGCACGCCCCACACCGGTACGGTTTGACTGCTTCCTCTGCAGCCGGTGTGGCATTGTCAGCGCTGTTGGGCAGCTGCGCATGGTCGCACCGGTGCTTGGCCGGGTCCGTGCCGCAGCGGAAGCGGTGTGGGCAGTCCGGGCAGGGATGCAGCCTTTTGGAGCCATGCACATGTCCGTGCTTGAGCAGGCCCAAGCTGTGGCTGAAGTACTTGCCACACTGCTCGCAGTGGTGGGGCTGTGGCGCGGGGTCATCGGTGGTGCCAGCCAGTGGGGTCTGCGTGCTCTTGTGCTTGAAGCGCTGTGGGTCTGTCTGGTGGTTGAGGCTCTTCCCGCAGTTGGCACAGTTCTGCAGGGCCGGCGGTGGCTTCTCTTCAGCCTCCACACCCTCCTCCTCCCCGGTGGCGACAGTGGTGATGTGGGTGCGCATGTGGCGGTCGAGGTGGGAGCTCCAGGTGAAGGCCCGCCCGCACTCGGTGCACTGGAAGGGCTTCTCCCCGGTGTGGATGCGGCGGTGCCGCTCCAGGTGGGAGCTCCAGGCGAAGGCCTTACCGCACATGCCGCACTTGAAGGGCTTCCTGCCCAGGTGGCTCTTCTGGTGCCGGGCCAGCGCCGTGGCGTCGGTGAAGCTGCGGCCGCACTGGGGGCAGCGGCTGGGCCGGTCAGCGCCGGAGCCGTGCGTGCGCCGGTGCGTGAGCAGCGAGGAGCTGACGCTGAAGCGGCGCCCGCACGCGGGGCAGCCGTGCGGCCGCTCGCCCGTGTGCACACGCCGGTGGATGGTGAGGTCGGAGCGCTGGATGAAGCCCTTCCCACAGTCAGGGCACACGTGTGGGCGGTCTCCGCTGTGGATTTTCCGGTGCTTCACTAGGGCTGATTTGTGGCTGAAGATCTTCCCACACTCGCTGCAGGTGTTGGCGGCGTGGTTCTCGCTCTGGTTGGCAGGGAGCTGAGGGTGCTCCTTGTCCGTGTTGGGCTTTTCCTCGGCGGGTTCTTCCTGAGACGCTTCCTGCCCTGCTCGTGCTCCATGCTCTGTAGGCAGAGACAGCCAGAGACAAAAGGAAACCAAGAAATAAAGTCCCTAATGAATGTGCTGGGTTGGAAACATTCCTTTATTTGACATTCCTTTGTTCAGTGCTGAAGGTACTTTGGGATCATTCCACCAAAAGTATCAAAACTTTGAACTATTTGTGTATTTTAGCAGAAAAAGGAATTAGCACTAATTGCCTTACAAGGTACGTAGTTTTCTTCTACATGGTTATTGATTTTCTCTCTTCTCACACCGATTATCCACATTTTCTGCCTTTTTGTTACCTTTTTTCCCAGAATGGGCATCTCTAGTTTTTGTAAAATGTCTTTGTACTTTATAAATTCTGCATTCCTGGTGTTCAGTTCTCAACAGTAAATTTCTCTCCCAGGTTCTGTTAAGTTCCTCCTCCAGGAGGAACTTCCTAGAGAAAGTTCCAGGAAGATCTCCAGAACTCCAGGAGGAAGTTCCTCCTCCAGGTCTGAGAGCAATGTCCTAAACTTTTAACCTGTTTTTCTAACCCAGAATGTGCCCATCATCCGTTACCTATTTAATGGATTAAATCCCTTCTCAACATTTTCCTCCAGTGCTCCACAGGCTCCTTTTTCAATAGATACAACTCGTTGGGTAATTCCAGGGCTGAGAACACAGGAAGGTGGTGGGAAAAGGAAAGTGAAGGGGCAACCCTTCTGTTTTTTATTCCACCTGTTTTAGGGAGGGATGGGCAGCAGGAAAACCCCTGCTGCATGTGCAGGAGCAGGATTGGAGCCTCACCTGCAGCCAGGGTATCCTGGGATATGTGAAGATCCGGGGCTGTTGCTTCCTCCCTGTGGTCCAGGTGGGACAGGTCAGGCTTGGAAACGGGGAATTCTGGAAAACAGAACTTGTCATCCCCAGAGCCTGAGTCTTCCCAACTGTAGGAAGAGGGTTTAGTACTTTCCTCTATAAAAAAATAATGGAAAAGATGATTGCCACTCCTCCCCCTGCCTTTCGTCATCCTCCTTGGGGTGCAGCGGGTGGGTGAGGATTCCAATCATTCATTTATTATTACTCCTGGAGGACAGGCTGGGAAAAGGGGTATTTGCAGGTGCTGCCCTGCACCCCTTGCATCCCAACAAGGTGAATCATCCATCCTGAACCCTAAGCCACCCCCAAATTCTCTTCTGGGAAGGGGGGATGCTCCTCACCCAGTGCCATCAGTGTCTCGTGGCTCTCCTGCATCACGTTGCGATACAGAGCTCTCTGTTGTGGGTCCAGCACCACGTAGGGCTCCATGGCCAGGCTCTGGGAACCCAGAAGAGAGGATGAGGCACTGAAAATTTAATGGGTAATTATTCCCTAATAAGCCAATGGCAAGGCCAAGCTGAATCACAGTGTTGGATGGATGATAAACAAACCTGTCCGTCCTTCCGCCCCACAATCCTGCAGAAAATTCCCACCTTTTGCCCTACTGCCTCAGGAATTTTCCTTTCTTCCAAAAATTAATAGGCAGGAAGAAGCAGAAACGGAAAACAGAAATGCAAGGATTCCTTAAAAAATAACTGAAAAGGGATAAAACACCACTTAGGAAGAACAAGTTTCTGTCATCTGCAGACAAGGCTCTGCTGAGTGATCTGGACTCTAAAATTCCTTTTCACTCAAATTTTACCCACACAGCTCATTCTCAGTGCACCAAACCCAGGGTGCTCATCCCCAGAGTCTATGAATCTCTTTCCAGAGAAACATGTCGCAAATTTTCCAGATCATCCCCAAACCCCCTCAGCAATCGCTCCTCCTGCCCGAAAAGGATAAATCACTCCATTATTTCCCCATTGTCCCCTAAGCCTTAGAGGAAAAACTGGAGTTTTCCCAGCTGTAGGAAGAGTGCTTGATGCTTTCCTTTACAAATATCACAGAAAAGCAAATTCCCACTGCTCCCCCCACCCTTCCTCATCCTCCTCAGGAAGCAGCAGGTGCGTAAGGATCCCAATTATTCATTTCATTTTTATTCATTTATGATTATTCCTGGAGGACAGGTTGGAAAAGGGTGGATTTGCAGGTTCTGAACAACTTATTGATGCTGGGAATAAACGGCTGATTTCCAGCACAGATCCCTCCTGCATTTTTCCCTTTGTTGTTATTTATTTTAGAGCCCCACCAGCACCTCATGCTGCTTCATTTATTCCTCGGTGTTTTGCAATCCTGCTGAAATAAATGGAAATAAAAGGGTCGACACATCCGAAGGAGATCCCACTGAGGGAGAAGGACAACGGGGTGGATTTTGGGGTGAGGGGAGGGGGAGTGTTGCGGTTTTTTATCATTTTCCCCCTTCCCTGGGACTGGAGAGGGGAAAATCCAGGACCCTGAGGGCAGGATGGAGGAGGGAAAGACGGGGATGGAGAAAACCAAGCCATTTTCTGCCCTTTTTTCCATATCCCAACCCGAATCTCCCCTTTACCTGCAGGTCCGGCTCAGGAAGGGCTGTCGGCAAAGGCCCTCCCCCCCGGCCACTTTATTTTTCCCAAAAAAGCCCCTTTTCCCCCCAAAAGTGGGGACGCGCACGCGGGGAGCGGATGAGCCCGGTCCCTCCGATATCCTAAGCGATAAGAGTTTAAAAAAGGAAGGAAGGAAAGAAGGAATTAAAAAAAAAAAGGGGGGGGCGAGAGGGGGGAGCGGGAGTAAAGGGCTGTGCACAATGGCCAGGGCCCTCTGGCGGCAACAGCCGCGGGTCTGGGCAGAAATTAAAAAAAAAAACCAAAACCACTTTGCACAGTGAAAAAAATGCTCTTTAATGCCCTGGTGGGGTGTTTTTTTCCCTCAAAATGTGAAAAAAGACGGTGTTTTTGGAGGTTCTCCCGCCCCTCTGTGGGAATGCGGATGAGCCCTGGAGTCACTTTGCTTGTGGGGGCTGTGGAGTGACCCCTTAAACGTATTGGTACTAAAGACATCAAGGATCATTTTGGGGCGAAACGCCCTAAATTTGGAGGGGGGGAGGTATTGAGGGTGTTTTAACCACTGTGGGCTGAGGGGAAGGGGCTACAGGGCTACAGGACACACACACACACCCCCCCCCCCCCACCGCGGGGGCGGCTGTGCCCGTTC
>VZRX01004765.1:0-11485 GCA_013398075.1 Notiomystis cincta
AGCTGGGATCTCAGGATTTAAAAGAAAACTCCAGCAACTACCAGTTCACGCCAAGGCTTAACAAAAAGGAAAAAAGAATCTGATTTCTAATTTTAAATAGGAAACCCTCACTGGCAAGGTACCAAGAACCCTTCCATGGTAACTTATTACATGCAAGTTTCTCATCACTGCAGCTCCAAGCACAGACCATCAGCTCAGGCAGAGAGCAAAGCAGCACAGCCTGGCGCTGCCACGGGGCACCGGGAGCCCTCTGCACAGGGGGAAGGCGCAGCTTCGGAGCCGCTGGAAGCCACCACACCTCGGTATCTGCAGTCAGCCAGCAGCCGGGGGCTGGCGCGGCCGCAGCATGACACATCCAAACGGGAGCCAAGTCTGAGCCGGCAGCAGGGGGAATGAGGAGCTTCCCACCACAACACACAGCTGAGCCTGACCTCAAAGAGCATTACAGCACAAATATTCTACACTAGAGTTTTTTACCCCTAAATGCAAAGTTTCAGAACAGACATTATTGAAGAAATCACAGCAGCTCTAACAGCAATTCCCACACTCAGGTCCTGCATCATCCGACTTAGATCTTAGAGCCTTCTGGCTTTTGAGTGTTTGCAGGAGAAATCACTTCTCCTTGTCCTCACCTGGGAGCCAGTTAAGATCACATCTTCACTCTGGGGTATGATGTTGTGCTTTACTAATGACTTTAAAGAGAATAAACCATTAAGAAATCATCAATCTATGGAAACCATCAGAATCTGGAGGTGTTGCACAGGAATCACTCTGCAATGACCAGGAAAAGGGGGGTCTACACAAAGATGTTCCCAACAGAGCCTCCACTGCGCTGGTGCTCGGATGTGGATGGGCAGACAGACCTCCGTGTAGAGTCTAAACACACCTGACAAACACACAGAGAACACCACACATACACAGCTGAGACCCAGGAGCACACCCAGACCCAGCACAACCCGCACCAGGGCAGAGCACAGCTTGTGCCCAGCCACCCTCCCCTCTGCCAGTGGCCAGTGCAGCCTCTGCCAGCCCCTCCACTGCCACCAGTTACATCCCAGAACTCCGCAAAGTCACAAAGACACAAAAGAGACTCACTGGACAGGAGATTAGGCAATTGCTTAAATAAAGCTAAAATCAGTTTCAAAGCCTGCAGCAAATGTTTGGCTTGGAATTGAGTGCTGGACAGTGGAGGAGGGAGCTACCTGGGAGGAGAAGGTACAGACTCCTGGGGAAGGTACAGACTCCTCAGAGAACAGGATCCAGATCTTTCAGAAAAACACTGGCCAGCGCTGCTGCAGAGGAACAGAGGGTGGAGGGGTAGCAAACAGATTGTTTGTTTATTTAAGCAGGTGAAACTACAAACAGAAGCCATCCAGGCTGCCAGCTCCAGGTGCCGGCTTCGCACGGAACACACAGAGCGCACCGGGGCATGAAGCCCGCGGCAGCGGCTGGAGCGGGGCCAGAGCAGCACACGGCAGAGCCCAGGGACAGGGCCCCGGCTGCCAGCAGCCCCAGCTGCTCACCCACAGCACAGCCCAGCAATTTCCACCTAGCTCCCCATGCCAGAGCTCCCAAAAGGAGCAGGATGCTCAGAAAGAGCCAGGGCACTGTGAGGACCAGCTCGTCCTTCCATGGCAGAAGGAGCTCACCCTTCGGCTAAGCCTAAGCCTCAGCCATAGCTCAGTTTCCTTAGGTGAAAGAGCTGCACAGGGATCCTCTAGGTTTAACCATACTGTACTCCTGAAAGGGCAAAACAGTAATAAAGTAAAGATGACTAAAAGCAGTGCCTTCCTCCCAAGCACCCTACACCAAATGCACACTTAGGTCCCAGCCCCAAGCTGGGACCAAGCTTTTGGCTGGGGCAGCAGCAGAGCAAGCGCTCCTCTGGGAATGGTCCTCGGTCCTGCCTGGCTCTTCCCCTCTGCTCCAGCAAAGCCATTTCAACCTGTGTTTCAACCTTTTATTTCAAGTTAAAGGGAAGCTGGCAAAAAAATAACCAAAAAGAAAAGTATTTTGAGGAAGCTTTTTTTCCCTTGTTCCTTAGCAGTTTTTCTAACCCAAGTCCCTTCCCTAAACTACTTCCCTGTGCCACTGCCCCAAAGCTCTGTGTCAGCAAAAGGAACAAGCACCCAGGGCAAAGCTGGCCGTGGCAGCAGCATCAGTGTCACACAAAGATACGACACCAGCTCCTGCAGCCTCCTCAGGTCCTGCCTCCTGCCTCAGCACCACTGAGCCCTCACTCTGATTTACTTGCCAGGAGTCCCCCCATACAGGTAAACAACAGGAATTCAGTGCAGGCATGTGAATACAGCAGCGTGAACCTGCTCGTGGACATTCCTGTTTTGGTTTGAAATCAAGTTGCTTTGGTACAGCTCATAACTGTTTCCAATTCAATTAAGCCAAACTAAAATAAACCCTCCTTGAACTGCAAATAATGTCCATGGGGCATTCTAATGTGCAAGTAAATCCTTTGAAAAAATAATAATAAATCAATGCAAACTTTTCTAAGCAGGAAGAGCGCTGGTAAGCAGAGGGTATTTGTTCTGAAAACCTCTGAAACAGTCAGAATGAGGAGCCAAGCACAGTTTTCACCAGACACTTTTCAGAGCCCAATTGCACTGTTTACCTAAGACAGTTAAAAGGGTATCAGCAGCGTGAAATGCAGTCAGCTTCAAAGTCACAGTCTTGAGTCCTAAACATGCCACAGCAACCTCATTTTAGGCAAACACAGGCTCTATTTTTATTAAGTGTTTCTCTTCCTCTGCTGTGCAAGAGGCTCATACAAGGAAGAAGGAACTTTAAAATATAAAACCAACCAAACAAAAAGCTTTTACACTCAAGACACCATGAGAACATTAAAGAACAACACCTCTGTCCTTTCTCTCACAGTATTCACTGTAGCTATTTCTACTGAAAGCAGCTTTATTTTACCATTTTCTTCCCCTTTTATAAACAATCTGCACCCTAAGACTCTCACTCCTTTTATTTCCAGTCACCAGGGAGCCAGGAGCCATCTGCGCAGCAGTCACCAACATCATCTCTTGGGCTCAGAACTGCCCTAGGCTCCTCACAG
This sequence comes from Notiomystis cincta, assembly GCA_013398075.1. Taxonomy (NCBI): domain Eukaryota; kingdom Metazoa; phylum Chordata; class Aves; order Passeriformes; family Notiomystidae; genus Notiomystis; species Notiomystis cincta. The sequence goes on from VZRX01004765.1 coordinate 3,074, forward strand.
TCAACAGGACCATGGGGCTGACTTCAGGTCCCCATCCCCTCTGTGCTGGTCAGACACAGCCAAGAGCATTGCTTGGAACTGTTCAACATCCAGGTAATGCCATTAATGGAGACAGCTAAATCTTAACAAAAGTAAATTCAAGCAGCAGTTTGAAAAATCACCCAGTCCTGCTCCACAGTCCAGCAAGGCCTTCAACAAGACACAGACACAGCTTTCAATATCCCAAATATTTGCAGAGGGGAAAACTGTGACCAAAATACTCCTCCCCTCCACCTCCTGGCACATTACGCTTCAATGGCAGCTGGAGCTTTTTTGGTTTCTCCACATTTTTTTCATTTTAAAATGCAGAAGACCCACTGAGCACCATCAACAGTAAAATACCCATGTCTGTGCCTGACACCTCTCCATTCATTTCTCCAGCAGTAGAGAACTTCAGATCTCCAGAGGACAGCCAGTGCTTCTTGAGGAATCTCATCAAACACATCTCACTGACCATTGCTACTTCATGGGCTTTGTGCCCAGAAGCAAGAAGGGGCTGAGAAAAAGATTGCTGGGGGGATAAAAACCAGAGTCCTGACATCCAGTTCCTATCTGAAGTAAGCAGACATCACACAGCCAGTGGCTACCTGGACTCAAGGAAAGAAACCTCCAGTCCCAAGAGAGCGTCCCATCACTCCAGAGACACAAAGGGATGCTTAGACAAAGAACACAGCTAGAGAAGTGGCTGGTTGGACACTTCCAGTTGCACTGCCAAGAGCTGGAGGACCTTGCAGGGGGCCTCTGGGGACTAGGTCTGCAGCCCTGGGCACAGCTGGGAGGTTTCAAGGGAAGAGACTTCAGTCGTGCTGCTCCTCCTGTGAGGGTGACCCCAGCCACCGCAACGCAGAGCAGAGCTCAACCCTCCTCTTGCATGGGCTCCAGGCAACCCCCCCGGGCACTTCCAGAGCTTCACTCTGTTGTTCACACATCTGCAGTTCCAGGTGAAACTGCTGCAAGCCTGCCATGAAGGCAGCTTTTCACGCAGGGCTGTGCTGGCACCAGACCCACTACCTGGGGGATTTCCAGGATCTCATGCAAACCTCCGGGACTTTCACGTCACCCAAAATAAAGGGGAAACAGCGGAGAGGCTGGTTAAAACAAGGCAAGCGAAGACAACAAAAAATCTGTGGCAGCTCCTTCAGACAGGCACTGCTATTCACCAAGTAACTGGTTTCTGAAACAGCAGAGGGGCACGTGGTGCTGACCGCCCTCCCCAGCGCTGGCCATCCCACGCCAGCACACAGCTCGCAACGTGCGCTGTGGCCGGCAAAGGGCACGGGCTGGCAGCAACGTCCAGCTCACCACCCGCTCTCCCCTCTGCGAGCCACAAGCTACTGCCACAAAACCCACCCTGCCAGCCCTCCTCCAGCACCAGCCTGCTTGGGGCAGTGTGTGCTCACTCCTTGACCAGTAACACAACCAACCCAACCGGCACGAGCCACCACGCTGCCGCCTCCTCCGGCTGTGCTGCAGGCCCAGCGCCATGGCCACAGCAGCTCAGAACGTACACCTGCCTGCACCTTCACATGTGCCTTTACTTAGACTTGGACTCTCTAGGACTACAAACCCTGGCCAACACGACCAGTCCTCCACCCCAGTGCTCTGTGCCCTAGGAAGCAGCAACACCAGGAGGGATGAGACGGCATCACAAAATGAGGACCAACCAGCTCCATTTCTCCAGCACCACTGCACAGGTCTCCACCACGACGCCCTGCTGGCAGGTGCTCTGGATAATCCCTGTTCCACAGCTGCTCCCAGTGCAGCAGGTACTCCCATTTAAAATTTAAGGATGCAACAATGCTCTGGGGATTTAAGACATGTTATAATTTTTCACAATTAACCCCCATTTACAGTCCCTGCATGTGAACTACGCATTCTCCCATTTCATCCTCCAGCTGAGGCAAACACTTGGTGTCTTGCCCAAAGTCAGCGTCACAGCTGAAACGGATCTTTTGACTTCCAAACAAGTCACAGTGTTAAGCTGCTTTTAACTGTCTCTATGGAACATGAAAAACAGCAAGAAGAAAGGAACTGGGGAAGGAAGTATGTAAGACTAAAAGAGACAAAATTAACAGGAGAAAATTAAAGAGGAGAAATTTAGGCTCTGACATCTGAAGTGGCTGTGTAGGAGCACATGTCTGGGTGCTGCAGACCCAGCTTCCAGAAGAAAGGCCAGAGCATCCATTCCTCAGAGTCAGATGCCATGGTGCTGACTGCAGCACCTTGGGGACATGGTGTGCCCTGCCAGCCCTTGAGTCCCACTGGGCATCTTCATCTCCAGTGTCTGGACCCAACACCGTCCTGGGCACCTGCTGTCCGCTCCCCAAGAGCAGCACTGGGGAGGGATGCCCTGCTCCCGGCCCTGCTCCTCCACGCAGCTGAGCATGAATGACAGCGGGCCTGCACTGTGCTGGCGGCCGGGGCGCCTCACTTCGACACCAACAAAGCAGAAGGTTAATTTGAACCTCACAGCCCTGCTGCTGCGCGCTTGTGCCTCCTCCTCGCCCTCCCTCCCCGCTCTCCTTTCTGTGCAAAGCCTGACATCTACAGTTCTGTCTGGCACAGTCAGGGGCTGCGGTGGGAACCGTGCAAGGACATGGGGACGTGGTGGCCGTCTGCCCTCCGCTCCCCTACACGCCACAGCACAAAGCAACCTCAGCCCGATCAGGGGACACGCACCAGGAGCAAAGACCACTCGGCAGTACCACCCCAGCAGCCACGAGCACACTGTTACAGTTCACCTGAGACCAGCTCCTGTGCTGGCACCGACACCCACTGTCCAACGCTGCACACCCAAGGAACCACAGCCCAGCAGCGTCGCCTTCGCAGCCATCGTGCGGGAACCTCCCGTGCCCCAGCGTGACAGAGCCCCTGCTCTGCTTTCGAGGTATCCCAGGGCCTGGGCACCAGCCTCTGCAACACCGGAGGTACAGCTGAAACACACAAGCTGCCGTGCACAGCCTGAATCCAGAACACCTTCACATTGGAGGAGCAGGGCTGGTTTGCAGACTCTGCAGCTCTCAAACCTGTGCCTCAGACACCAGGTAGCTCCATACGCTTCCCCACTCAGTCTGCTGAACCAACCTCCGGGCCTGCTGACATGCTTTCTCAACACACAGTACCTCAGCAAACACACCGTGGGGAAGAAGCCCCAGATTCTGCATCATCTCAAACAACACGCACCTGACTGCACTTGTCAGCCCAAACAACCTACACCTGATGGCAGCTCAGCCAGCTGTACCTCCGCATCCTCCTCACCTCCCCCTTCTTCACTCAATTCCATTACAACAAGAAGACCAAAACCCTCTGAGCCCACCACCAGACATCACAGTCACTCAGGCCCGACCCAGCAGGATCAAGCACATCATTGCCATGTTACCATCAGCAATTCCATTTGTGCGCTGAATTCCGCAGCGAGTGTTGGTCTGTTTGCACAAAGCAGCCGGTGACAGTGTGGAAGGAGGGTTAAACCCCCTGCTACCCAACTAAGCCAACCAGCAATTTTGGAGCCAGGCTGCCACCAGCCAGGAAAGCGTGGCTGGAAGCCTGAGCAGAGCCCAAGGCAGGGCACAGGGTACGCTGCTGCTGCGACCTGAGGGTTTGGGCACAGCTCCCGTCTTCCCTGGGCAGGGACTGAGGCTTCAGCAGGCATGCTTGGGCCATGAAAATAAACACTAAGAGCTAACATGTTACAGGCCCTGCAGGCTCCACTTTCCCAGATACCGGGGCAGGGGGAGGACGGGAAAAAACCTTTTACCAGAGCTGCCAAGCACAATGTCTGCTTCAGCATCACTGCCAAGCCAAGGAACCCACACAGCTCAGCCCTCACCAGATTTAATACCTGAAAGCCTGGTTACCACAGGGTCAGCATCCTCATGTTCAACAGCAACATGCACCACACAGTTCAGAACACTGTGAAATGTTTGTTTTCTGGGGAGGGGGGAAGAAAAATACTGCTAGTCCTCTTTGCCTTTTCATAGTGAGAGGCATGTTTGGCACTTGTGACATAATGAAATTACAACCAACAGCCAAGTGTCTCTCCCAGCTGCAAACTCAAGGGCAAAGCTGGGTGGCCGCAGCCTGCCAGCAGCACCCACTATCATCCTGCTGTCCCTCCACCTCAGCAGTGCCTGGAACATGCTGGCAGCCACCACCAGCTGTGGCCTGTGTTGAGCTCTCTTCCTGACATCCCCAACCAAAAGACAATTTCGTGTGGAGATGAACTCGGACTGTGCTCACAGCCACCTCTGACATACACAGTACACACCTGGTGCTCGTAGCCCCGTGCACAGCCAGCGTTGCTGTGGTGACAGGCACCCACCTCCCGCACCAACAGATGGACACGTCTGTCCGGCACAGCCAACAAGGCAGCGCTGGAACCTCTGGCTTCTTGCCGGCGCAGCAAGACCTCAGCAAGACCCGCGGTATCTCCAAGGGGAATGAGGAACGCAGGGGAAGCCAGGGCTGGTGGGATGCCCAACCCAGCAGCAGGACCACTGCTGGCAGCGAGAGAAGCCCGACTCATCCACCCTGTTTCGTTGTTTGGTTGGGGTTTTTTTGTTTTTGTTTTTGTTTTTTTTTTTTAAACTAGCGAGAATTTATCTATTTCTCCAATCCCTGCCTACACACAAACCCAACCTCGGGAGCAAACAAAAATGCCTGAGTCGCAGATCAGAAACAAAGCAGAAGGCGAGCGGGCGGCCTGCTCCCGCTGCCCTCACCTCACCCCTCGGCGCGAGGCGGTTATATTTAGGTACCGCCACGGTCTGCGGTGCCGCGGCCCCCTCGGGCACGGCGCAGAATGCAGATTTTCCAGACAACAGACCACAACAGCTCCGTCAAAACCATTAGAGGCTGCGGCGCCCAGGCCTGCGCACAGATGTTTTGATTCCCACTCTCCTGCCACGACAGCCCTCGACAGCCCCATCACTGCCGCCATGCGCTGGACACCCAGCCTGAATTTTGGCTGTTGAGGAGGGAGGGAGGGAGGGAGGAGAGAAGGGCAGCCCTGCTCCCCAGAGAGGAGCTCCTCTCTCTAGTCTCCCTCTGCATCTCCCCAGGGATGGGCAGCCTCCCCCAGGGCTCCCAGACGGCGTGGGGGATGACCCACCCTTAGGGAACAGAAGCAGCGCAGCGGGGACAGCCCCCACAGGCACCTGCTGTGGCCCTGGGGGCCTCCCCCAGGCCAAAGCCCCCCCAGTCATCAGGTGCAGGAGCCTGCGAGCAGCACGGGGGTCCGACATGTGCTGGGCCAGAGGGAGCTGCCGTGACCTGGCTTTGTTCACAGCCCACTCGTCCTGCCAGCCGGATGCGCCCACTGGTACGTGGCCTCTGAAGCCACACAAAGGCCAAACCTTGGCCACGCTCTGGTGAAGGGATGCAGGAGCCGTGAAATGCTCAGCCTCTCCCGAGTCTGTCCGTCCGGAATCGATCTCCACAGCGCAAACACACCTCCAGCCCCGGCAGTGCTGGCGCACGCCGCCGCCAGCACCCACAGAAGATGGTTGCCGAAAACTCTCCCACCGCAGACAAGAAAGCCACGCTGGCAGGGAAACACTCCCACGAGGGATCAAGCCCCCACAGAACAAAACACCGCATGTGAATAAAGTTGATGTAGCCCGCTAGTCCTTTTTCTGCTTCTCCGTGCAACATTTTTTTTTATTATTATTACTGCTATTAATGTTATTTTGGAAAGCGGAAGGAGGTGTTAACAGAGAGGCTGACACAGCCAGCTGTGCATCCATCAGTCTGGGATTCAGCGATTCCTGCTGAAGCCGTTCACCCACTGGCCAGGCCTGAAGCAAATCTGCTGCCCCTGGCCTCTGGCACGACACCGACAGCAACTGGGGCGGGGGTCAAAGCAGAGAGATGAAAGGACACACGCCTCCGCTTTTGTCAGAGCAGCCACCGCTGGGCCCCGGTGTGACATCGGCCGCGACAAGGCCAGGCGACAGTGCCAGGCACACGGGGCCGCCCGCGCCGCCTTGGCCCGCCAAGCAGCACCTTGGCTCGGTCCTGCGGGAACAAAAGGCAGCGGCAGGGTGGGAGGGAGGGTCCAGAGGCTCTGCAGCAAAGAACCAGTGCTGCTGCAGCCGGCACCGCTGCGCAGGAGAGGGGCTGGAGCCAACTTCCTGCTGCCCTCTGTTCCCAAAATGACCGCGTTAAAAAGAAAAGAGGAGGAGAAAAAAATACAAATACAGCAAAGCAACTTCTGGGGCCAGATGCAGAGTGTCGCTCCCCTCTAATGTGCCTTTTCTTTGCTTTTGTTCCAGTCGAAGGCAGCCTGCGGAGCGGGACCGGGCAGGAGGCAGCTGAGGCAGCCGCACAGGGGAAAGCCCTCAACCAGCGGCAGAGCAGAAGCCGGGCGAGCCCTGGGCCTGGCCGCAGGGCCGGTGCTTCTTGGTGGCGAGGAGCCCGGTGCGATCCTGCTGTCGGGGGCCTGGGACACCCTGCTCACCCCCCTCCCGGCTGCTTCCCAGCCTCTGCTGCTGCGGCAGCTGAAAACCCACGCTCCGTCTTCGCTCAGTGCCGGACCAGACAGTGCTCCCTAATGAGGGAGCATTACAATCAGCTTGTAATGCTGAATTTTTAATGCTGCCGAGGGCTCTGTTACATAATAAAGGGGGAAAGAGGAGCAGAGGGCGGCCGGTGGGGCGGCCCGATCCCCCCAGCCACGCAGGTGGCGGCCCCGGCCCACTGGCCACCCTCGCACCCCCTGACCCGCCGCTTACCGCCAGCGCCGCAGGACCGGGCGCGCACGACGCCCATCGGAGCTCCTGCCCTGCCGGGAGGCTTGCACAAACTTTCCTCAAGTGCGTGGAGGGGTGATGCCAAAACGCTGGCTCCGCACTCTGCCGCGGCTCGGCCGGGAAATGATTTAAAAGCAAAGTTCACGAGCATGTTAACGGCATGCTCTCGTATGTCCCCGCACACACGGGCTGCACTGCGCCGCTCAGTAATACCCTAAGACTGTAAATCTATAACCACTGCAATGATTTAGTGATTAAAAACATGATAACATATTGTGTAACTGCAAACCACAGAATCCCTGCCAACTCTCCTCCGAGATACAGGAACAAAAATACAGAAAATGTGTTGCTCGCAGCGGTCTTCCTAAACTCGATGTAAAGATTTTAATTATAATAATGCAAAAAACCCCAAAAAAACAAACCCCAAAAACGAAAGCCCAACCCAGACATCAGAAAAGGCTGGATATACAGCAATGCTAGAAAAAAAATATTTAAAAGACAGAATTTTAAATACGGATCTTGCTCTAACAAATTACAATCTAAACATGCCTCGCTTTTTTCTCTTTTTAAGTTTGTCGTAACTGGAATAACTGGTCTTGTGTGATGTCTTGCATATTCAAAGTGCTTTGTAATAGGATACGGAGACCAAACCTTATTTGCCTAAACTCAATGGGTTTTATTTTTTCCCTTCTCTCCCCCCCATTTCTTTTCCTTTTATTTTCACTCCTCCTCCCCCCCACCCTTTCTCCCCTAGCAGGGGGAGGGTGTGGGGGGAGGCAAAAGGAAGCGAGGGCTTTAAGTGGTAAGGAAAATACCTGAAAGGGGAAGCTGCAATCCGTAATACAGTGAGGAAAGCCAAATATTATACATATATTTTTAAAGGCAGCTATGGGAGTTTTGGCCTCTAAGCAGCCAACTTGACCCCATTCTCTCTATTCTCTTATTTCCTCCGTTGCAGGATTCCTGCACCTTCAGTCGTATTCGAACTCAATGTGACCCTAAGGAGGGAGTCACCGAGTCTCCAGAAAATTGCTCCATATTAAACAGGAGCAAGAAGAGGAGAAAGACAGCCAGCCGGCACAGAGGGGACACGGTTGCGTTAGAGTCCAGGACATACCGAGAGCAGCCCCAAGCACAGCGGGAGAGAGAAACCGACCTTGCTCGGAACCAATTTTTGTTTGTTTGTTTAAAAAAAAAGTAAGGAGGGGGGGAGGAAACTGAATTATGAAAAAAAAAAAAAAAAAAAAAGGACAAAGACACAAACAAACGCAACCCAAATTATAAATAATTCAGTCCGAATCCCGCGTGTGCGTGGCACCCACGCACGCCGTGCACAGCCAGGGCACACACACACACACACACACGCTCCCCTCGGAGGGTGCGTGCGGCAGCGGGAACCCGAGCGCGGCGGGTCCCGGCGGGGACCGACAGGGACCCGCGTTTCACGTAGTGCGATAAACGCTGGGCGATGCAGCCCCGAGTCATTAACCCTGGCCCCGAGCGGGCTCGGCCTGTGGTGCCGCCCGCCCCCGCCGCGCTCCCGCACCGAGCCGCCCGCGGGGAACAAGAATCGCCGTTACTGTGCGTGGCCAGGCCGTGCGGGCCGCGGGGTGCGGGGCTCCGC
>VZRX01004765.1:18363-73843 GCA_013398075.1 Notiomystis cincta
AGATGATTTGGGCGGGGGGGGAGGGTGTGAGGGGGCACATGCAGCCTGTCCACAGCCAGGTCTGAGATTCATCTGCTGCTGTCTCTCTAACTTTTTTCCTGTGTCTCCATCAAAAGGTGAGGTTGGCACTGGAGGGGGTGATGACAATGGCAACACCAGGTCCATCCCTTCCACTCCTTGTTTGAGTTTGGTTCTCCCCAAAGCAATTTGCCAGCAGATCCCTTTTCCTCCTGTGGCCACTACAAACCGAGGTACCTGGTGCTGTGCCGGGGCTGGGCAGCCCGAGGCCTGGGCACAGGCTGGCTGCAGGCACTGCCCCAGGGGGACTCCTGCCCCAGCTAGCTCCACTTGTGAGTTCAAGGCACAAACCCCTTAACCTAAATTCAACCAGTAAACCCCAAAGCATTCACTCCATCAGTCCAGAGCCGTGGCAGAATCTCCACAGCTCCCTTGGCCAGGCAGACCCTCACCTGGACCCATCCAGGGCCACTCACACTGTGCCCAGAGGCTCTGCCACCAGAAGGGCCTTGGCAAAGCACATGCAACCAGAAACACATATTTTTATACACGGGAAAGGGGAAAATGGATGAGGTTGCACAGAACCCTCCTCCAAGCAGGAGAGGCTGTGCTGGAGGAAAGTATTGCTCATAATGACACTTAAGCCCAGACACTTGAATGCTAAAGGTTAAACTTACATTCTTCAAGAAAGGGCTCCTTGCCAGCTTGAACTGTGTTGTGTGTTCACTATTGCCTCCTCCTCCTCTTCATCCACTGTCAATCCACTTTTGGTATGTGTTGAAATAACTGAGGTTTTGGGGTGGATTTTTTTCCTCCCCTTATGTCTGTTCTCTGTGCCAGTTCTCAGCCCTATGTCTGTCACAGGGTTAAAAATAATTTTAAAATCAGTTTAATGCCTGTACAAAAGTGAGGTGGTTTTTTTTCTTAGCTGCAAACTACTGTAGCTTCAATCCATCAAAGACCAGCCTCAGCATATGTTCTGTCCTCCAGTGACACACAGTTCATAGAACACCATCCTCCACCTCCTGTCCTCAGCTGAATAACCAGAACACACATTCTGACAATCAGGCTAAAAATGGAATTAAAACACACATTGAAAGACTGATATATACAGTAACAATGGGGTGGCAAAATCATTTTGGGGACAGTCCCCACCAGGGCTGGAGACAAAACTGATGGCAATGCTTCCAAATACTCAAGCCAAGGAAGAAGAAACAGGAAAATGCCCACCCAGGAGCAGCACTTTAAGATGAATTTCAGTATAATATGAAGAAACAGACATGCAGTTTGGATGCTGCATTTAGACCTTACTGATCAAAGAGCACCTTCTCCGTATACTTTCATGCTTCTCCCCAGAGATATTTCCCATAAAAAAAGAATGGAAATAATATTACATTGTGCATGCCTTCTAAAGCAGCCTCTTTACACAGCCTCATGCAGGCTTTTCATGGAGAATCAGTCAGGTGAAAGCACAGAACACGGATCCCTACATCTCAGCAGCAGCAGCAGGTAGAGGAGACCCAGACAGGAAGGCTGGATCAAAGGCTTTGAGGAGGAGCATGGAAAAGAGCCAGAGTGAGCTTCAGAAGTCAAATGCAATTTTTATTTGGGTTCACAGATGATAAAAGGCCAGCGATGTTCATTTTCCTACTTCCTGCACCAAGGGATCGGGGGGCTGCAGGGCTCCGCAGCTCGCTGCAGTGTATTTCTTGGCACAGCCCTAATTGTATCTCCTGGTCCCAGTGGAAGTTCACGCTTTTTAATATCTCTTATTGCTTCTGCAATTGCTGCCACCAGTCAGCAATCACAAACAGGAAGCCGTGAGTCAGCAGAGCCAGAACCGTGGGCTGACTGCGGCCGGAGGAAAGGGACGCTCCTGGAAACCAGCGCGGGGCCGAGCCGGCCAGGAGCGGCGGGGCCGGCGCCCGGACGGGCCCGGGAAGGTGTGCGGAGCTGCGCTGCCTCATTCAGCCCTTCGGCTTGCACCAAAACCCGGGATAAAGACCCTGTCGCCCTGGGCCTGAGCGCCTGCCGAGAGGTTTCCCAAAGCCGGTCCCCAAAGCTCAGGGCGGTCATGGCAGGGTGAGAGCAGACAAGACACTGGGTCCAGTTGCCTATCTGTGCTCCAAAAAGCAGATTTTTTTACCCTGTTAGGCAGCAGTGACCCCTCAGCTGGGATACGTCAGCATGACCCCATTTTCACACCAGCGGCACCCAGGGCTTGGCCACACCATGGCTCACGTAGCGCGGGGAAGCAGATGATCTATTCCCAGCCTGGTTTCGTCTGTTTTCCAACTGTATTTAGCAGCGAGTTTACTCCAGACTGAGCCTGCGTGAGTAAGTGTGTATGTAAGGGTTGAGGATTGGCTGCAGCAGGCAGAGGGTTTGCTGAAAGGCTTGTTAAGGAAGCACTACTGACCATGCAATCCAATTACATAATGCTTCAAAAAATAACCGTGCTGGGAGTTGGGTCTGGGCAGTGCATTTTGGCAGCAGAAAGAGGTATCAAATGTCCATCTTCCAAACCAAAGGCTGACAGTGTATTTGTGCCACGATGTGACACTGCACCTCGGCCGTAAACTGCTCTAAAGAGGAAACTTGCTTCCAGGGGAAATGCCTGCTGTTCCCTTTCAAGGCAGTGCTGCACCCTGCAGACCGACGTTATTTGAGTCCTTGTAAAATTACCACTAATCTCTGCACTCAGGATGCCTCGTGTTTTATAGGCACTCAGATGACGGCAGCTTTGTTTTCTGGGGGGAAAGCAGAGTGCTGAGCAGGGAGAAGCAGGCACCTGGCCATCAGCAGTGGCTCTCTGGGGGTTCTCCTCAGCTCCCTAAATTGCAGTTCCTCTCTGCCACCCTGGACAGGACAGACATACAGATGATGCACAGTATTTACTGGACAATGTCTGAAACAAATACCCTGTCCTGCCTGAGAAAGATCCAGATCCAGTCCCATTCCAGGCAGAGCCTGCATGGAGCTGTGCATCCTTTCTGCCGAGATGGATGCTGGCAGAGGGGACTGAAGGCTCAAGCTCCAGGATGGCTCTATCCACACGCTGTTCGGCATGACAGGGATTTAGAAACTCTCTCTCCAGGTTTTAATTGCTGGGCTGCTCCAAAGGCGTCGCAGAGAAGGCACATTTCTGGTGAATGAGGCAACAGCAAACGAAGGACATTCTTAGCCGCCGCGCAGCCGCCTGTACCTGAGCCGCGGGGCTCGGCTGCCGGGGATGCTGCATCAGCGCCCGGCTCTGGCCCTTGTCCCTGCCTGGGCAGTGGCGGGGTCCCTCGGCCGGATCGCGTCCCGGCCCCCCTGGGTGCTGCCCATGCCAGGAGCCCCCGGTAACACAGGCGAGCCCCGGCTCTGCCGCCGGGCCCGGGGCAGCGGCGCGGGCGCGAAGGGGTTACGGGCGGCTCGTCCAGCCCGGCCCGCCCCGCCGCCTTCCCCGGCGGTTCCCGGCTGTTCCCGGCTGTTTACCTGGCAGCGCCNCACGTGGTGCCCGGCACTGCCCACCCACCTGGCTGCCACGTCGCAGCCGCCTGCTGCCCGGGGGCCACCGTGCTGCCGCTGCTCACCGCCGTCACCCTCTGCCCCAGTGCTGTGCCCGGGCTGCTCGAGCCCGGCCAGTCACATCTCTGACAGCCCCGGGGCCGTGGGGACCCGCGGGGCACAGCCAGCGACGCAGGTGCTCACCCCTTCGGGGGCTGCTCGCTCCAGCAGCCCGCGGCGGAGCTGCTCTGTGGATGCTTTCTTGGTGCATTTGGGCCCGGAGCCAAAGTATGCAGCTTAAAGGAAATGTTTAATAAAGACACAGGAGCCTCAAACTGTTTATTTTTCCTTGCAGAAAGGTGGAGAGACGATGTCCCTGGAAACGCTGGCGGTCCAGGCGCGGGCCGGGGGCCGAGCCGGGGCTGACACTGCCTCTCACCTCTCCCTCCCCTGATAGCCCCGGCCGCGGGGTCATAAACCGTGGGGAGAAAAGGGAGCCTATTAGTAACTCTATTAAGTCTCCATTAGTTAGGTGTGAACTCATTACTCTAATATACCTGGAGGTGGGATCCCACTTGCAGGACATTAGCGCTGCAATAAGCACGTTTACCACCCGAGCTGGACCGAGCGAGGGAGAGAACGGAGCAAAGGAGAGGAGCCTCTCGACACCTGGAGCAGCACCCGCTGCAGCAGCACCACCACAGAGAGCCCTTCTTGCCACGCCTGCCCTGGGGCGGTGGAACCTCTCCCACACAGGCTCCCTCCCTGTCCCCACGGTCGTTGCCCCTGTCTGTGACCAGTCCCTAAAGCACCCCTTGAGGCCCTCCCTTCCTGCAGTGGCGACAGGGCAGCCACTGAAACACACTCCGCTCATCTGCTCACCTGATGAGTGGCTGCACCATGGGGAGCCGCTCTCCCACCCAGCTGTAGAATCAGCCATTTGGTTTGGGAAAGTTCCCCCAGCACGGCCAAGGACACCGCTAACCCATGTCCCCAGGTGCCACATCCACACAGCTTTTAAATCCTCTCCAGCGGTGATGACTCCCACCACTGACCTGGGCAGCCTGTGCAAAGGCTGGGCAGCCCTTTCAGTGACGAAACTTTTCCTCATCACTAAATCACAGAATATCCTGCGCTGGAAGGAGCCTACAAGGAGTATCGAGTGCAAGTAGAGGCCCTTGACAGGACAGAGCCAAGAATCCCACCACATGCTCGAGAGCTTTGTCCAGCACTTCCTGAATGTCCAGTCTCAACCCCCCCTTTGCCTGGCCCTTTCGATGTGTTGGCACTGTCTGCAGCTGTGAGGAACTCAGGCAAACTAAAAAATGAGCTTATAGGAAATCAATTAATTAATAATAGATAGGATGCAGGAGCAGGGCTTAAAGGGGTTTGCTGAGTGAGCACAATGAAAACTATGATTGTGTGTAGACACCTGTAGATGTAGAACTTTCTCTCCACCTTTTCAGTCAGCTCAAACATGCCAACGGGAACTGCCCGGGGCCCCGCTGCCCTCTGCCAGAGCCCCTCACAGACAGGTCCTGTTTGCCCTGCAGAACACAAAGACTCTGCACCATCTCCTCCCCATCCTTATTCACACTTCAAGGCTGCACAAAAGCACAGTCCATGCACAATTCTTCCCAAAACTAATTTTTAAGCCCATTTGTTCCTAAATAGCACTAAACTCTACATGATCCCTGAAAATAGTTGTCCAAGAGCACACAAGTAGGATTTAAAAAATTATTTCAGGAGGAAGCATGATCTTGTTTCTAAGATCCTTGGCCAAAAAGAGTATAAAATTAATGGTATTAAGTGCCTAAAAATATTCTGGAGGATCTGGGAGTTGGAACAAGGGCTTGGATTCTATTCCTAGCTCTGCCACAGACTCACTGTCTGCAATGAAGGACCAGCTCAGATGGGACACGGGGTGTGCTGGAAGTGCCCAGAAATGCACTTCAGAGCTCACTCCCCCCACTTTTTGCCCTATTTTCCCAGCCTGTACAATGGGTACAATCCTGACTCTGATGGAGCAGAGCACATGAGATGGGATGTTGGTGTAATTCCTCCTGGTGTGTTTCCAGAGCACCACGAAAGATGTCCTTTCATGGTGCCCCACTGACCAAGCTCACCTGCCCTTTTCTTCCTTCCCTGTTTCTCCGGAATTAACGCTGAAAATTCAAAACATCAGCAGGTACAAACAGTTATGATTAGAAGAGAAACTAACTGCTAGAAAAGTGCTTTCTCCCTCCCAGCAAACACAGAACTTCCTCCTGGTCAGTGGCAATTTGTTTGCATCCTTAAAATGCAACACTTGTTTTTAGCCCTGGAAAATCCTGAAATATTCACCTTTTGATATGTTATATTATACCCAAGAAAATTGTTTCATCATGTAAAAATGATTTTATGGGTCTTTCTCACCCTGTTTTACTGTTACCTGTTAACCTGTTACCCTGTTAACTAAGGTACCCATTTCTACATTGAATCCCATAAAAAATGGATTAAAATAATTGTGAGAGTTTGTAAAATTTGAACAAGTTACTAGTGGCAGGATGCCCAATGACAAAACAACAGTCCATCAACAAAGCCTGAGCTGAACTCACTGGTGGCTTCTCTAACTACGAAAAAGGAACATCCCAATGCTACTTTGAAATAATCTCAGATCCCTATAATTGCCTGTGTCTTAGCTGTGAAAGCACTTTTGGCATAGTAATTTAAACTCCTAGACAGAAGATTCAAAATAGCACATTTCAGTGATAAATGGTGAAGTTTATGCCACAGAGTTGCTTTTACACCAGCATGAGGCACTGAGATGGGGCAGAATCCTGGAGATTGAGTCCTGTACGGATCCCAGAGCCGGCCAGGTTCTGCAATCAGTAGAAGTATTCCAGGAGAAATGAAAACCCAGGCTGTGAAAACCTCTGCTCACCCCACAAAAGGGACAAAAAGAGACTGACATTTCCATGAGTGACTCGGTCTGATGAAATCAAGTATTTAAATGACTTCTATTTACACAGGATTTTGAGAAATAATGCTAATTTGCAGAATTGGCATCTGGGGTATGAGTATACGTACCCTGGGAGAGCACTTAGGGAGCCTCTGTGAAGCTAAGTAATAAACGCTTTGTCTTCACCACACTATTTATGGGTTGCTTGGGGGCATCCTGCTCTCCTCCTGCCCCTACCTGGGCATAAAATTATTGCCCAACTAGGTTTTAATCAGAGCAACAGTAAATCTGAATGACCACACATGCACAGCCATTCCTGCTCCCTGATCTCCAGCATTAATTATAAAGTGAGACTGTTTACACAGTACATACCACTTTCCTGACTTCTTTCTTGTTTATGTCTAAACCTTTATGGACATAAAACTTTGGAATTTGCTTTTGGAATAAAAACTGCAATTTAAGTGGCAATAACTGTGTTGGAAAACAACTCAGCTATTGCTCCCCCGGTGCCGCGGTCACGGCAGGTTTGCACTGGAACCTCTCCCATTGGAGCCTGTTGGTTCAGGTCATCTCCTTGCTGTCCCAGCTGGATGGCTCCTCAGAAACTGCAGCTCGAGACAGCTCACAGCAAACACTCCAGCTTTCCCTCCCGAGTCCTTTCCTTCACTTTTCCCCACATCTGCCTCCCCTGTGTGTGCGTCTCCACACACCCTGGTCTGGGCTTTGTGGTGCTCCCCCGTGCCAGGCCGGGGCTCAGGTCCTCACCCCTCCCCTCCCAGTGTACTGACCTGGCAGCCTCTTTGCTCCTCCAGACAGAACCCTGTCCCACGCCCCAAGACACCCCCTCACTCAGATTTCCCTCTGTACAGATTTCCCTCAGATTTTTCTTGTACAGTAAGTCATTACAAACAAAAGAGACGTCCACGGGATGCCGAACACAAGTGAGGGTACCAACAGTAAAGTTACTCATGCTCCACAGGCACTAAATTATCCCTCGTCACAGTGGCCTGGCTGCTCATTTTGTCAGGCTGTCACACAATAAATTAATATGTTGGCTGTTTGGGGCTGAGAACTCTTCTATTTGTTCAGTAAAACAGATACTGTACACCCCAGGCACCATATAAAAATAATAAATTACCATAGCACACAGGCAAGGTATTACTTGTCTCTCTCCTCGCCTTTACTTTATCCCCTCCATCCTCTGCCTTTCCTCTGATCAATTCATCTTCCATTTACTTTCTATTTCTGTCTGTCGGTTTCACTCTAATACGTACTGCTCTGATATTCCAACCATGCCACCTGCTCCAGAAGTACAACTACAGAGGCTCCAGTGATGTGGAGAAGAGGAAATCAACAAAAGTTCAAGGGGAGGAGAAGAATAATGTATATACTGCACACTGCAAGAATATTAGGAAAAAGGAATCAAGCCTGTACCTGGTGCTGTCTCTTAGGCTGACTTGGATGTGTCCTGATTCCTGCCAGACTCCCTTTACTCTTCACATCCAACCCAGGAGTGTGGAGACTTGGTAGGCAGAGGAATTGAACAGCCTTCTCTGTGTAGGCAGGTTGGGAAGTGTTTGACCCAATCTCTCTTGTAGGTTAAAATGTCTTTTAATTCTGGTGGGCTGTGTTGAGATGGGAATGAATAAACTCTCTCTTCATTTTAGTGTCCAGCTCGTGGAAGCTGCACAGGCTGGATGTTAAGTCTGTCCAAATTCCTTTCCTCTTTGGCAAGGTTATCCTACCTACAAAAATAAGAATTAAAATTAAGGTTTTGTTTGGCTTCTTGCAAGTTCATATTCTGCCCCACGTTTTCCAGGACACAGCTCCAACCCAAGTTTTAGCACACAGGCTCTCCAAGAGCACCGGCAAAGTCACGTGAAGTAATCAAGTTATTGCAATACTTAGCGCACCAAGTTTCCAAAGCATCACAGAATCTTAGCTAATAAAAAAGCCAACAGAATTTACTGTTTGTTCTTTTAAAAAAATAAATAAGCAAAGAAGCTAAATTTAAATATTTATTGAACAGCTAAATATCGTAGCCTTGTGCAGTTACTGGCAGGAGGTGCTGTGCAAATAAACCCAGGGCGGGCTGCTGCTTCCACCTCCCCGAGCGCTGTCGCCGCACGTCCCGGCCCCGCTGCCGCTGCTCGGCCGGGGCTCCGCGCTGCGCCCACGCCCGGCTCCCTCCTCCCCGCGTGGGCAGCCCTGGCGGGCAGGACCGAGCTCTCGTGGCAGCTGCACACACGGCCCGGCAGGTGAGGGTCCCAGGGGGCTGGGCCCTGCTGAGCGCCGCGGAGCTCCGCAGGTGAGGGGAATGTCTGCTGCCTCTGGCATCCTCTTCCCACCCCTCCTATCCCACGTGGCCGTGCATTAGTGATGGGCACTGCTGGCAGATGGCAAAGTTCGAGCCGGGCTAATTAAACATACCGAGCTAATAACCTTCCATTTTGGGACTGGTATAATTCATAATTTAATGTATTGCTGCTGAGACATTAACCTTTCAATGACTGGCACAGTGCCCACAGCAGCCTGAGTGCTGACCATCTTTCAGGAAAATGAGTATTATTGTTAAAACAGGCATAAATCATTCATGGCTTCAGCTTTTGTGTCAAGCTGCACATGAAAATAAGTAGTAGGCTGGGTAATTTATTTACCTTTTGGTGGTTATTCTTATGATTTCATGATCATATTCTCTGATTCATAAACACTGGCCAACTGCCATTCTGTTCTCGCTTTACCTTTTCAATATTGCAGTGGTTATTCTGATTTCCATCTTTAAAAAGTTCAAGACTGGTGCAAAGTTTCTTGATCCAGGCACAAACATAATCTCATTTCAAGGAGGAAAAACTTACTTTAAGCTAATTCCACAGTGTTCAATGCAATTATTAAAGCTACCAACTTGTTACAAGTTTGCACTTTGCTAAAAGAAGTGCTTCTTTGGAAACTGTTGTATAAATGCACAGATTAAAAGACTTCAAAATTCTCCCTCAGAGGCAGCTGGGAGGAAGCTCACACATTACTGAAGAGTTTAGTAAAGATCATGTCCCATCTCTTCCAATCAAATGGTGAGCAAAGATGGCCAATGCTCAGTCAAGAGGGGAAACTACCTGTGTCTTTGAAAGCACATTAAAGATGAGTCTAAAATCTTAAGTGGATGATGAAGAACTAATCCATTTGCAAAACTGCAGTTTTTGAAGAAAGAAGTTAGCCAAGAAATCAGCAAGAATCTGTTTGTGAACATGTCTGTCACATTTAGGGTTTAGGGTAATGCCAAGACCAGGATATTTTGGAGACATAAGAGAACAAGGAGCAATATCAGCATTGCTGGTTTTGGCTCCTCCTCAGGACTTTACATGGTTACTCTCAGGAATGTATGGAAAATAAAGCATTTGAACCCGTTCATGGGGACAGCACTCAGACCCCCTTGGAACAGGAATGATTTGAGAGGTTGAGGTTCCTCTGGGTACCTTCTTCATACTGGAAACCCCAAGAACATCCTTAGCCCCAAGAACATCCTTTTTTTTCTGTTGATAATGATGCAGGAGACAACCCCTCACTCCTACAAGTGGTAACCTGCCTCTGTTAATCCATATCTGTGTCACCTGTGGCCCAGGACCGAGCTGGTACACCCCACTTTGGGTTCTGAGATGTGTCATTGAACCAGATGCACCTGGATCGAAGCCTGGCAGCTCCTTTTTCCACAGACACTACAGTGTCCCTGCATTTCACTCCCTCTGCTGGCTCCAGTCATATGTCAAATGAAGGTTTTGAGACCTGAAATTTCTTTAAGGCTGGGACATCTAAAATCTTCAGGCTCCAAGGCCTGCCCTGCTGTCTTTGCAGGCAGCTGGCAGGGATGCAGCCCTTCCTCCTCCTACCACAGCATCCTGGGCTCGGGACAGGACCATGGCACAGCCAGCACTCCCTGTTGGAAGTCTGAGTGGGATGTGTGGCTCCATTCCACGTTGGGTGCTGCCACCCCTGAAAGAGGGCAGGACCTCTGTTGGGCGCGAGAGCCGTGTGTATCTGCAGGCGCCTCGAGCCACTGCCCCGCCGAGCCTCTCGCCTGCTGCCTCTGCCTGCTGGCTTGGCGTAACCTCCCGAGGGAGCTGCAGACTGCCCTTCAAACATCTGGCGTCTCAGGAAGAAAAATCAGGAAAGTAACATTTTGGAGGAACACCCCTCCTGAGTTAAAAGCACCTAAGTTAAAAGGGTAAATCCCAGCTGTGGATGTCTGCTGGTGCTGGCACAGCTTCTGGGGAAGTCAAGTGCCCCCCTGGCTCTGGCAGGCTGGCAGAGCAGGAGCCCTCTTGGCCAACACTCCCCGACTCAGCTGTGCTATGCAGATGGGCTCTTATGCAATTTTTTGCTTTCCAGTAGCCACGTGACTTTCTATGGCAAGAATTACTCAATGTGCTGTTCCTGTCTGAAGTGGCCCATCCGAAGTATTCAAAACAAGTTCTGAGCAAACCCGCATCTCGAGGGTTGGTGTTGCCTTTAGGCAGATATTGTTGCTATTTCACAAGTGGGAAAACTGAGGTAATTTTTTTTCTTTAAGGGGGAGCAGATGCTGCACATGTACAGGCACTGAACACCCTTGGTGCTTGTCTAAAGCTGAGAAGCAGCATTGAAAACACCTAGATGTGATAGAATATGATAGGCTGCAAATTTGGGCATGAATCCCCCTAAACCATTATGCTTTTTGCCGCACACACATTTACTTGCCATGGAAATGGACCTTGTACCTCATTGTTCAAATATTTGTCTGCAGTTATTCCGTATTTCAGGTTTTTGGTATTTCCCCCTCGTTCACTTGCCAGGTGGCAAACCCCAAAGTGGAGCAGAAGTCACTTCCTACACTGTGGTTATAAGAGAGTTAAAGTTCAGATTTCTAATTGCTCTCTCGAGGCCTTATTACTTGTTGATTAGGGTCTTTTGAGAACTGCATCAAACCAATCATAATAAACACTCATTTCACTGGAAGTTTGTAGCTGCCGTGGCAGCCCCACAGCCCTCCTGTAATGGCACACATACAAACCAACCAGGAAAGGCCTCTCTAACTTCTTCAGAGGCTTTCCAGGCTGGACAGGTCTGAGCCACAGACATGTACCTGCCAGACTGTTGCTGGGGCTGCATCTCTGGCAGCACCTGTGTCTGCACGTGCCACACTGTCCTCTCTCAGCCCACAGAGCAGGGCTGTGAGTGGCATCTGGGCAGGAACCTGGCGGGGAGCACATCTGGGCAGGGACAGCTGTTAGGGTTCCTTCAAAGCAGTGACTGGTTCCCTAAATGCTGGTACATTTGGGGACAGCAGCAAGTAAGGAGGGGTAGGACTGCCAGCACACTGCTGGTGGCTGGTCAATGTTCATAGTCCATTATCTCCTGTTTTGTTATGGCATATGACCAGAACAGATGGCCTGAAGGTGCCATCCTGAAATCCAGGTGCTCTATGCTTCAGCAAAAGCCTCTGCTGTGTGAGGGTGCTGCTGGAGGGGGACAGTGAGTGTTTGCTGTATGAGCAGTTTCTCTGCAGTGCCCTTGCCACAATAAACCTCCTTCCTTCCACAGGTACCCCTGGCCTGACCAGCTCCACGGGATCTGTGGGCTGATGTCCAGTGCCAGCCCAGGCTGGGGATGCTGCACCCTGCTGGAGCACATGGGGCACATGGGGACACAGCCCCCAGGTCCCCCACTGGCACTGACGAGGGTCCCCCAGTGAGGAGCAGTGGTGGGACAGTGGCAGAGGCCTGGTGCCCAGCTGGACTCCAGCTCTGTGTCTCATCAGTGCACGTGTTCCTAATTGCAAAACCACTGAGTTTTCCTAACTCGAGCAGTCCGAGGTGTCATTCCCAGACAGCTGCTTTGGAACTGCTTGCATGGCATTGTTTTTACAGGCTGGAGGTCAGAAGGGATGGGGTGGGGAGCACAGAGTGGTCACGGATTGCCTCGGGCAGGAGAGAAGCTGCTGCCAGTCTGCTCTGGGCGAGTCTCCCGAGAAGGGACTGGGTCTCCCTGCAGGCCCCCAGCAGGATGAGCCCGAAGCAGGTGTTCCTCTGAGAACAGAGCCGGTACCTGTTGGACGGGGCGGATGGATGGAGCCAGGGCAGCCATGCATGAGCTGCTCCTCAGTGGCTGCTATTGATCAGAGCCGAGGGCTGCCGATAGCAGTGCGGAGCAGGCTGACAGCCCGACAAGAGGGAAGGAGCAAACAGCCTTCGCTGGTGGCAGACGTACAGAGGAAAGCCGATAAAAAGTCAATTCCACTTAACTGAATGGCTGCTAACTAAATATTTTTGGGGCCAGAGCCTTCCCAGATAGCAGTTGGAATGTCTCTGCTCCAGAACTGAGACATCAAGTGAGCGTGGCATCGACGGCTGAGATAAGAGACGCTGTGATGGCCGGCGGAGCAGGAGAACCTGATGAGCCAGCCCTGCCTGCCCTGCACAGCCACACACCGGAGGAGGACAGAGAAATCCAGAACTGCTTTTCCCAGGCCCAATACTAAGATTGTGGACAATGTTTCAGGCCAACTTTTAGTGGACTGGATCAGTGCTTAAGGCACCGTATATAAAGTAATTCTCCAGCAGTTTGATTAATAGTGTCATAGTCATAGCTTCAGTTCAGGTTCAACCTTTTTAACGTTTTATTATTTTACAGCGTAATAAATCAGGGCAGCAGGAAAAGACAGATGCAGGAATGTCCCTGTCTCCTGTCTGCTCGTGCAGACAATGGGTCATGGGAGAACGGCTTCCAGGGCTGAGGCAGCTGACAGAAAACCTAGAGAGGTGTCTGTAACAGAGCCAGTGGTGCTCTGGGGAAGGAGGAGGCAGCTGGAAGGCAGTCAGCTTGTCCTGTGGAGCTGGAGCATTGACCAAGGAGGGAGCAGGCTGGGGCTCCCAGGGATGAGATGTCTCCTTGCTGAGTGCAGGAGGAAAGGCAGCTGTGCCACAGCACCAACTCTCCCTGGGCAAAGTGGGATGCCACCCTTTCCCACGGAGCAAACGAGCCCCTTCCTGCCCTTCCAGCACCAGTGGTGACCAAATCAAGCTCACCACACCGGCCCTTACTGGGTTTGCTGGTGCAGGGATGGGCACAGCTCAAGGACTGTCACGGGAGGCTACAGCTTAGGGAAAGGAAAGCTGAGCTGTGTTGGGCCAGTGCAGGCTGCAGAGAGGAGAAAGCAGAAGCTTTGCAGCCCAGTTGGTGGACAACAATGCAGATCACAGAGATGAAAGAAAGAACGGAGACATTTCTATGAGATCAAAAGAATAAGAGAAGTACATGTAGAGGTTCATCTCTGATGGGGCTGATGGAGAGGCTGTGGGAACACGAACCTAAAACACGCAGGGGAAGGGCCGGAGGTGGTGGATAAGCTTGACTTGTTAGGAAGGAGGGATGGAGGAAGAACAAGGGATCTGAAGGGATAAAAAAGACAAATCAAATACTAAGAAAACTCCTAAGGTGTATTTTTTATGGACTGAAATGTGTGTGTAGCAGCAAAAAGAAGTGGCTGTAGCAATCAAAGGAAGCAATGACAGAGCTCTGGAAAAGAGGTTTTGTCATTAGAATGGAGAGGGGAGAGTGGAGACTGATCCAATCATTCAGAAATTGTGAAGGGTAAGGGAAAAACTGGGTCACAGTAAGAAAAACTTCATGGAAAAGTAACAAAAATCTAATAAATGTACTTTCCTTCTCATATCACCTGGTTTGTTTTGTTCAATGTGAACCTCGGGACAGCACATAGAGATGCAAATAAATTCATGTGTAATGTGGTGAGAACAAGTAAGACTAATGCTTGAAATTTCTGCCCTGTATTTATAGGCTGCTGCTTATATTGCAGAGCAAAGCAAGTGGTATATTGAACAAACATTGCACTGTTTTCCATCTTCCTTTAACAGGAATTAATTTTACTTTTAGATTTTAATTAGTTTCATGCAGGGGCCTGGCGGTCCCAAGGCAGAGGCACCACAATTTACAGGTTATTTGTCATTACAACTTCAGGACCATTAAAAGAGGTGTAAGTTACAACCCAGAGACCAGATGACTAAAATATTGTCAGCAGCTGGACTCAGCACACAGTTATTTGTATTTGCATGTGCTGATGTTCAGGAGTTTATAAAACAAGGTCCTCAGTTCTGTCAGTGCCTGCCTGACTCTGATACCCAGGTTTGTTGTCATGTAGGTGTTGCAGGCCATTGACACGGACAGACACACTGACATCCACAAACCCTACCGCTGTTAGGTACATGCTTTTAAAGAGAATGCTTTGAAACCTTGCATTTACTTCTAGACTAATTTAAATAAAGTTTAACTGTGAGATTTAAGCCACTTTCTGACAGTGAACCTTTAACTACACAGTGAGGGCATTGGCACAGCTAGAAAACTCCTTCAGCCCGTGTGTCCCATTGCTGGACAGATAGTGGGATGCTAAAAGAAAGAAATTAGTCCAATATTCCAGTATCCTTTCTGCTAAATTCTATGCAATTCCAAACTAGACTGAAATCCATCCTGTTTTACTCTGCTTTCCTACCAGGCTACCTCCCTGCACTCTGTTAAACTGGAATGTTTTAAAGCTGACATGGTACAGGAAAAACTAATGAAATCTATTAGACTTACAGTACAAAGAGGAGAGATTTCTAAGAAATACTGCACAAAAAAAGTGCAGATTAAAAAAATGGAGGCAGCAGAGAACAGCAACTATGTGCCACAAAAAGATAAACACAAAAAGCTCTGCTCTCTTATAAGACACCCACAGTCTCCATCTGTCATCCCAACCCTTCCTCTTCCAACTGTTCTTAAATTAAATGAATGCTCCTAATGGGCGATTTTCTCATGAAAGCATATGAGAGTTCATCCAAAGACAAATTAAAACAATGCTGTGGAATCAAGCAATTCACTTCTCTCACAGGCTGCCTGGCTTCAATGGTTGCATTTACAACAGAAAAAAACAACAATAAAGCACCCAAATAAAGAAAAACTGGCAAAAGAGCAAACCTGGCGTTGACCATAGCCAATGCAAACACAGGTTGCTCTCTGCAATCGTTCTCACAGCCCTCCAGCTGAGACTAAAGGTTATTTTCTCCTGTATAAGAGACTCCTGTACACATCAGATTTACTGGTTCTGTCCTTTGTGAGCCCTGCAATCCAAACACCTCCCAAGGGATCAGCAGTGTTAAAACTATATATTATGTTTTTCTTCATGTAAATAAGCCTAGCTTGGGCTACTGTGTCTAAAGTGGCTTTAAAATGTATTTTCCTACTCACCACGTACTGTTTGAGTTGCTTTTAGCATCCTACACAGCATCTCATCCATTCTGGACATGAATAACATGTTCAGATTTTCCATTCTCACTTTGGTTTCTGGTCACCTGGATTTTGAGGTTACTGCTTAGTAACAGAATTCTTCTGTGTTTGGGGTGAATGCATTTAATTTCTGTCACTTGAAACCTAGATGGAGGCATTAGCAAAATTGCAATGAAACGTTTCTATTAAACTCAGATATGAAGGAGGGCACTTGAAGAGGAACCAGATGTTAAATTCAGACCCCATCAGCTGCCAGTGCCTCCTTCACAACAGGTCTCGGCTGCCTCTGTATTTCATCGTCTGCTCTTTGCATTCACCCCAGGCAGTCTGATACCAAATGATTTGGGTATTTTAGTTTTCTTAGCTAAGAGCCCCACTAAATTTAGATCTAGCAGCAGAAAGGAACTAAAAGGAGACAAGCCATCCCTGTGGCCCCAAAGAAGTTCCCAGTGCCAGAACAGGCTGAGGCTAGAAGCACCTGGGATGGGGGACACGTGGTTGGGCACTGCTCCTCCACAGCTGTGGTATCCATGGCTGACAGGGTAAGCAGGTCCTGGGCCAGGGCCATGCTCAGGAGTGTCCATTCTGCCAGCACAGGGACACTGGAATGCTGGCTGGACAAAGCAGGGGCTCTGTCATCAGCCCCCTCTGGTCTAGACTGTTCTGCTGCTGCAGGTGCTTCATTCCTCTCTCAGGGTCTCAGCACCAGATCGCAGCGCACACACTGCCAGTCCCCTTGGATTTCCTTCTCTGTTTGCTTTAATCTCTCGTGCTCTCTCCCTGCTCTCTCGCTGCCTTTGCATGATTCCTGCCCTCACCCTCTTCATTACCAAAGTCACTGGGCCGCTGGAGCTCGCAGCAGAAGGTAACTGACCCTCTCCAGACCCCCCGCTCTCAGTGATTCCTGCATGTGCTCTTTCACAGTTTCTCTTACTGAAGTCCCTCACTGTTGTACTTAACCACCGTGAGTGACAGAAATCCAATGCTGACCACTTCATTATGTACCGACCTTGTCCCCTGGCCTCCTGCCCCTCCATCTCTCTTGGGCAGTTTGCCCTGTGTCGTGAGTCCTTGTTAAAGGTCAGGACCCCAAACCATCAGCACTGGTTGTGTTGTTTTACTGTATCACCAGAGAAATCAGGGCTGTCGGAT
Source organism: Notiomystis cincta (assembly GCA_013398075.1). NCBI lineage: Eukaryota > Metazoa > Chordata > Aves > Passeriformes > Notiomystidae > Notiomystis > Notiomystis cincta. Next base: position 35,273 of record VZRX01004765.1, read on the forward strand.
CTCATTAGAGCCCTATTTACGGGTGGAACGCCGCTCCTGGCGCGGGATGAGCCGCTACCTTTGAAACGCAATCTTCCCCAGATCAAACCAGCAGCACACAGGGATTATATTCCAGCAGTCAATCTCTCATAATCGCTCCCACCCTTATTGGCATGGCTACTGCAGACCCTGCATGAGAAAGGAAATCCTCTTAAACAAATACTCTCTGCAGGAGTAAGACTCTGCTTCCCGATGAAGGGGCCAGGCCGTGGGCGCGGGGAGGGCAGCACAGGTGGCTGTGTGGGCTCACCTGGAGCAGCCAGGTCAGCGGCCCCGCGCTGCCCGCTGCCTCCTGCGGCAGCAAACCAGAGCCACCTCAGACCTGACGCCGTGCCAGTGATGGAGGAGTGGGAATGGATCCTCTCAACGTGCCCCCAAACGAGCTGGGGGCTGTCAGCACCGCGCGGGAGCGGGGAAGTGACGCCGCTTCCTGCGTGTGACATCGCAAATCGGCGGCGGCGCTGGAAGGTTAATTATTTACAGCCTTAGAAAATCTTCTTTAAATTGTAACTCTTATCAGCTCCTTCTCTGACATGAGTATTAAAACAGAGAGACCCTTTCCCTCTCGGATTAGGCCACAGTCTCAGTCACAGTCGTGGCAGTGCACTAAGGGATTTCCAGAGGATGTTGTCAGGTGGGTTGGGTGGTAAATAACATCACACTCCACATGTGAACTGAGCTTTAAAAGAAAGTTTCAGTGTGGCTGTTTCAGCGTGGCTGTGTGCTGAACTGATAACTTCCCCAGCACACAATGCAGAAAATGATGCAAACCCATTACATGAATTCTGAAGACAAAGAGAAATCTCAGCTGCCTAAATGAGAATAAATCAAAAAGTAAACACAGAAACTAACAAGAACCATAGGAATAACCTTGAGAACCAATTCCCATCTAGGATGAATCCCTGTACAACATGGCAGGACAGAGGAGGCAGCACATTAAACTCGCAAAATACAGGTATTTCACTTAAATGAGAGTTTTGTAACAATTGCCTTTTGGGCCACATGAGCTCTGAGTTGTGCACTACAGGATGACACCTCATGATTTTTCTAGAAGCATTTATAGTATTTCAGCATTCCTTGCCTGAAAAATGCCACCTTATCAGACAATGATGTTCCTCCTCCTCAGGATATGTCGAGCTGAGGTGCACAGGGAGGTGCTGCTAAACCAAACAGCCCATGGATGGAAAGGGAGAAATTGTATGAGGAAAGAGGGGCTAAAGGAACCATAAGGACAACCAAGCCTGGAGGCAAGGTTTGGATGAGTTTTTATACTACCTTCTTGGGGGTTTTGTTATTAAATTTAATGCCTAGAAAGAGGATAAAGTTAGATGTTGTACAGTGAGAGGATTATCTTTGTATGGCAGTCTGGGAAAGGCACAGCTCACATGCAGTCCACAGCAGAATTTTGAAAAATCCTTCTTCAAAAAAAGTATAAAAAGAAGAAAAACTATGAAATCCTCAACTATATGGAAAAAAAGAGAAGATCTTAGCAAGTCTAACAGACAGCCCTAAAACCAAAGCATGTAGACTTCATATAATGAGAGTGGCAGGAGAAGGCAGTATCTGCATGGGAACAGCCAAGTTATACAAGAGAAGGATTTACCAGGAGCTCAAAAACCTGAGAATATGGTCCAGATTAAAGGGAACTCAACACCAGCTTTGCCCAGTTCTGAGCCAGACAGGTGCAGCTGCACTTTTAAGAGAGTGTGTAAAAGAGGACTCTGACACACACAAGAGGTGTGATAGGGAAGAGTCTTAACCAAAATCAGCGACGTTTTACTCCAGATTCTCAGGTGACTGGGAATGAGAGGATAAGGTTACTACACGTGTTAAAAAGCCAGATCTGCTTTCTTCTAGGTCACTAATTCTGATATTTTTGCATCTATTTGGGTCAGCAGGGTCATAAAATATGACCTTTCTATTTTGCAAAGTTTCTTCTAAATCATTCTCTAAGAGCTCCTTTAATGTGTTCTTACCCAGAGCAGTGGGGCTGGCTCAGCTGGGCTCCTTTTCCATTCCATGCACAGTAACAGACATTTACTGCAAGGGCCTGTGATTTTCAATAGGGGAAGAAGAGCTAAATTAGGCTAAAATGTATTTTAATTTAATACAACTTTTGCTAATACTGAAAATAGATATATATGTGAAGTTGTTTAACATTTCAGTATTTGCTTAATTAGCAGTTCCCTATGAGAACAAGTCACTCTTGGTGAGGTGAGTGATTGCCTGGGGGGCTCCAGAAGGGGTCTCTGCCCAACGTGGGTGGTTTCCAAAGCTCCTTTTCTGTGCAGCCACACTGAATTTGCTGCTTGGCTTCAGCACTGGAACTATCTGTCAAGTCCAAAGCAGAAGGAGAGTTTGAAAGGCAAACATGATCTGTGATCAATATCCTAACAAATCCGATGGAAGCCCCAGCTCCCAAAGGGTTAATCCAGAGAAGAAAAGGCATCCACATGTTTAGTGAGCTAATGTGTTTATTGACTGGGAGGCCTTTAAGTCTTCAACAGGGAAAAGCTCTGATAAGTGACTGGAAGTTCGAGTCAGACAACCCGGTTTGGGTGGAACTTGGGTGGAACAGGGTTACCTTTAACAGCTGATTTGGCTTTTTAGACTTGTGGGAGTCATCCCTGGGGTATCCTTTGGCAGGGGGTCTGCACCTGCCTGGAGTGAAGCCCACTATGGAACAGGGATGTTCCCACAACAGGGAGTGTCCAGGCTGGCTGGCATGGACACATCACAGGCACCTTGTCCCAGAGAAAAGTGATGAGCCAAGTGTCCCTGCAGTATCTCGCAGTGCTGTTCAGCAAGTTTGAGCCTGGACCTGGAGTGTGTTGGAATCCTCTGCCAAAATCCTGCCCCCAGTTCCCGGGTGGACACTCCTGATTTCCACTCGTGCAACAGCTCCCTGCTGAGAGCTCGACTCTGCTCAGTGCCTCCCCTTCCCAGCCTGGAGCTGACTCCTTGCTTCCACATCAGCCTGGTGGACAGCCCTGCCCAGTCCTGTGCTGGGAACTGCACTGGCCCACCTGAACCCCTCATGTCCACCCACTGGCTGGTCAGGGTCAGGGTCGGGGTCGGGGTCAGGGTCAGGATCGGGGTCAGGGTCAGTGCCAGGGTCAGGGTCAGTGCCAGGGTCAGGGGTCGGTGTCTGCCCCCTAACAGAGTGTGAGCCAACACTGTCCTCAAATTACTGGAGGGAAGAGACAATGCCCCCCTCCTGCTGCCAGCCGTAACCCGGGGCCAGGGATATTGGCTCAAGGGGAAAACTGACAGCCCAGGAGGTGATGGGGGTGGCTGACAGCAGCTGGAGAGCTGGCTCAGGGCTCCACAGAGCTGGGCTTTCCCCAGGGATGAAACCCCCAGGATGAATCCCCAGGTCTGCAGGCTCAGCCCCCTGTGCCAGTCACGTGCTGTTGGCTGGGACCAGCTCTGGGCTGCCCTTCCCAGCCTGAGCAGAAACCCTTGGTGACCCCACAATGGCCTGGTTCAGGTAATGTGGTGGTGACTACAAAGGTGTGATGAGGGGATTATTCCTTATGTATTTCTGTTGTGTTGAAAAAAGATTGTAACCAAACCATATACATCCCATTTCCACATTAGTTAAGAGATTATAAGAAGATAAATTAAATTAAAGGTCCATCTAGCCAATGTCCTGTCATCGACAGGGACCAGTAACAGTCCTGCAGGCTGTATGGAGTCAGTGGGCAGACAGCACTGCTATCACCAACAACTTCAGGACTTTCTGAACTACAAGGATGTCCCACTTTTCAGCAGTCCTCAGTGGATTTTTCTCCCAGGAAGCTGTTCAGTTGTTCCTGCACACAGAGATTATCCAGAGATGCCAGTGTCCAAAGTGTCTACTCAGGAAACAAATAAATACCCTGGAATATTGTTCCCTCTAGGTCTGGAAATCTGGTTGGGAATATCTGTGAAGAGGTGGGTGAGGAGCAACACCACCACGGCCTCAGACAGGAGAATGGGCAAAATGTATCCTGGCACTGCTCCCAGTGAAAAGCCTGAATTAGAAATTTCGGGTGGGTGCCCATCATGCGACACAGATCCCGCAGGAATATTCTCCGCCTGCAGAATCCCAGCCTGGGACAGGGTGGAGACACAGCCTGAGCAGTGAGATCTGCGGGCAGAGAGACTGAGCGCGGGGAGGGAGCGCGGGTTGAGCCGAGGGTTGGGCCGAGAGTTGGGCCGAGGGTTGGGCCGAGGGTTGGGCCGAGGGTTGGGCCGCAGTAGCTCGAGATCCAGAATTTTCATGGGTCGGGATGTTTGATTGACCGGGCCATCAAAAGAAGCCACGGTCGTTCCTGCTCTCAGGCTTCTCCTCGCCTTCATTTGCATATTCAAGAATCGCCGATGTCTGGCTGTCAGAGATGGTGACAGTTGGGGGGGTTTTTTAGCTTTATCAAGGGGGATTATTTTTAACCCAAATTATTTTGCATTGTAAATGTTTAAATCCACATCAAATCCAGATTAATGCATAAAATAGTCCAAGAGGGTATTTACTGGGGGGAAAAAATAACAATAAACCAAATTATTATGGATAGCTTCCATCTGAAGTGTTTTAAAAAGGGGAAAGTCTGAAATTTTGGCTAAAATATCGCTTTAAGGAGAAGGTTGAAATAAACCTTTCTGCAAAACGGCACAAGTTTACATACAAACTGGAACCCTTGGTACTTTTTCACAACATGACTGGAATTAATAATGCAGATAAATCCTAAATAAATCAGGATTAGTGTTAACTACGTCTTGAGGTTTAATACGCTGTAGGAAAATGAAAGGGGGCCGGCGGGGGAGGAAGGAGCTTTGCCTTAAAGCTGCGCGGAGCAGAGCCCGGAGGAGGCCGGGAGCCCCCGACCCGCCGAGCTGGGCAATCAAAGCGTCTCTAATCGCGCGCTCCGGGATGTGTTCAAAGGATCCGGGCTGGCCACGGGCTGCCTGAGGTCACCAGGGAAATGCAGTCGTGGGGCAGGGGGAGGGGTGTCTCGGATTTTTGGACAGCCCGGCTGTTTGGATCTGGTTTCAGGAGGTCAGCCGGATTGCAGTATTTTACCGTCTTATCAGCAAAAAGATTAAATTTCACTTCGTGGTTAAAGAGCTCAGCTCTACTCTGAAGGAAAATATAAATAAAACTGCCAACACAATCGCCCGAGAAAAACCTGTGGCAAGCGCGTCGGGGCTGGGGAGCAGCTTCCCCGAGCCAGAGTGGCCGCGGCCGTGTCCCCGCTGCTCCCGGGGCTGCTGCCCAGCCAGCCCGGCCCGGCCAGCCCGGCCCGGCCCGGCCTCGCCTCTGCTCCCCCGGAGCCGCACCAGCCCGGGCTGAGGAGCCCCTCGCTCCCCGAAACAGAACAAGAGGGTTCAGATTTTAACGTTTGTTTTCAAAACCCCAGAGGAGTAAAAAAATGCTTCTTGTGCGTTCACTTCGTTACCTGGGAATTCACTGTCTCTGTTCTGGTTCTGTCCTTGCACCCCTTTGTAAGGACACCAGCTCAGGCTGCCCTGCCTCTCCCAGGTGCAGGACTGGGCTGCAAACTCTCAGAAATTTGCGGCATTCTAAGAAATCTCATCTCCCATCTGTTTCCTGTTCCTCTTTCAGCACTTCCCCAGTGCTCACACCAGCTCTGGGGCTCAGACGAGTCGAGGGCGAGGTTCTCACCCTCCTTTGTGCCACAGCTCATCACCAACACCTGTGCCAATGGCAATAAATCCATCACAACAGTCCCACAGGACAGGTGCCATTTCTGCTGTCTCGGGCCCCTTTGCCCATATGTGTATGTCACAAACCTGAATGCAATCCCACCTCTTTGCCTAAAGCAGCCAGTTTGCTGAACTTTAATGATAACCTATTGTTTTTATGTGGAATATTTACCTATGATTAAACATTGACCAGTAAGCAAACAGAGGAGGTTTTCAATAATTTTTCAATATTTAAGAGCTGGAAATGACCCTGTTTTATATCACACAAAGCAAAGTACCTGCAGTCAGTAGTGCTGGAGCTGATGTTTGTTGTTGGGGTTCTGAAACAACACCTCTGTAAGAGTGAGTCTGTGTCTCTGGTCTCTACAAGACCAGCCCTGTAGGTCTCTGTCCTAAGTCAGAGACCTGAAATGATGCTGGTGACACCCCCTGGCAGGTCCCTCTGCACGAGTCAGCACATTCACCTCAGTGCCATTGGAAAATTCAAAAAAAGTTAGACAGAAAAAAAACCCCAAGTCTGTCTTTTCTTTAAGGGAACTTCAGCGTAGGTCTGAGGAGATAAAGATGAGAGGCACAAGTGTAAGAAGTCCTGAGATATCGCTGATTGCTCCAGCTCTCACAGAGATGACACTGACATCACACAGGAAATCAGAGCACAGTGCCCACCCATGGGTTCTGCTCTCCCAGGAACAGCCACAGTGGGCACGAGCCCCCCACAAACTCTGAGTGGCCTTCAGGTCAGTTCAGATGGACCAAACCCAAAGGATGCTGTCCAGCAGCTGCAGAACCTGCATGGCCCCACGGCAGGACAAGCCCTGGGGCCAGGCTCACAGGGGCTCAGGCTGCTCATCACTGGGGGCACGTGGTACCCACTCTGTGTAATGCTGAGACCCTCCAGTTCCACACTGCACCAACCCATCCATGCCAAAATCCCTTCTTTGGGCTGACATCGACATTTCAGCCAACAGCCGCAGGCAAGGGCTGTGCTGGAGCAACAAACCGACTCCCTCCTTGCTCAGTTCCAACAAAATACATGTCAGAGTGGTGGGAGCTGGGGCAGGGCCCTGGCACTGCTGGCTCTGACCCAGGCACACGGGTCCTGTCCACCCTGTGCCGTCGGAGCTGCCGTGTCCAGCCTGGGCCACCAGCCCCGGGTTCAGCTGCCACCAGCAAATCCTTCACAGAGGCTCAGGAACCTTTCTCCAGCCTGTCTTTGCCAGCTGCAGGGAAGAGAATTGGGTATTCACAGAGCACAGGAGCTGGTTTTATACTGTCATGTTTAAATGTTTGGGTTTTGCTTTCAGCCGTTTCCAGAAGAAGAAAAAGGAAAAAAAGGCCCCAGAGGGAGAGGGTGGAAGGTCACTGAGAAAGGGATGTGACTTGTGCCATAACGGGGCCATGTAGCATTGGCCCCTCATCCTACTGAGCAAACCCTGACTGGATTAAATGCACAGAGACAAGACTGGTTATATTTCTTAAAAAAACCATACAGGACTATTCCCATGTGTTTGAAAGAAGTAAATCTCCCAGCCCTAAAGACACCTGTGTGGAACAGAACAAATAACCTGAAAACTCCCTGTGAAAACCAGCCAAGATCTAAGGACAATTCATTTAGTGCCCCAAAAGATGCAAATTTCTCTTCACGAGGAAGTTTATACATCTCTTCTAAAAGAGGATATGAAAGCAGCTATAAAAAACAGGAATCAAAGTACAACAAATTAAACAAGGAAACATCTGTGACGATCAGTATGAGCCAAAGCTGATGGGTGTGAACAACTTGCAAGAAGAGCCAGCTGTTTCAAGCATTACCCACAGAACCCTCACAAACAATAAACCTGAGAGTTCTGAAGTTCGCCTTTGATACAATAAATTCAAATAATTGATTATTACATGCAATAATTAACCGTTAATAAACAGAGAAGGGAAAAATGTCAGTAACTGTGGAGTAAAACATTCCTGGTGCACATCTGTAATCAAAGTGGTTGATGTAAATATATAATCAAGGTCATGTAACAGTAAAGGTGTAGGTTAAGCAGCATCTGTTAAATATAAAGATTTTTAAATCACCAACTCTGAACACTTGTATCTAATAATTTTTAAAGAATCATTTGGAAACTCTTCAAAAGCTTCTGCCTAATCCTTAATATGTCTTTGAGAAATGGGAAAGTCTCTGCAAGGCTTGGGAGGAAGTTTGGTTGCAGGTCTTTTAGAAGTACACAGGATTAACCTGAGTGTGCAATAGAAGGTAACACTGGCCAGGTGCCAGCAAAGAGATGAAGGATGGAGACACACTTCACAGTGATGGTATTGCACTGGAAGTAATTACTGGGTTTAATTTTCTCAGCAACTTTCATTGTGGACTCTTAGATCACCAAATCTCACTTATGGCAGAGTTGTAAATGTGTGACTAGCCCAGATTTCCCAAAGGAGAGCTACGAAAAAAGCTTCCAGGCCCTCATCCAGAACTGGAAAACTAAACACTTAATGGGATGGTCTTTGCCCACGAAATGTGAAGCAAATGGAGGTCTGACAGAAGATGTCCAGGAAGGCCAGGCAAAGAGGAATGACTCACTTGGATCTCACAGAAATGCTTGTCCATTACCTCAGGACAGCCCAACAGGAGATGGTAATATCCTTATCACCTCAACAAGATACTTTCATTTGTAGGGAATCATAGGGCTTGTTCAAACAAACGAGTAACAGCATCAGGATGGAATGCTGCAAGGTGGAGAAGGTGAACCTGTGGAGAAAGATTTCACTGGATATCACTCAATCTTCAACTATAAATGCTAAGGGACATAGATTCCTTCATCTCACCAAAGAACTTGTCCTAACAGTTCATGAGTTTCATTGGATAAACCTAAATTAAGTTTCTCTGGTTTTTCAATGCAAAGTACATTTTTCAGAGCTCCTCTCTGAACTCTGTACAGTTTTCTTTTTCAGATTCCCTCACCACAACCAAACCACCACTGAGAGCTGGAGCCCTGCCAGGAGCCTTGCAAGGGGCTTATCCACTTGGTGGTGCCCATTTGGTGCATGGCCAAGAACCTCGATATCTCTCACAAACAAAGGACTGCAGTGCTCCCCTGCAAGTGCCCAGCATCCACCTGGGTCCTTGGCCAAGGCACAGCAGTTTGAGCCACCAGGTAACACCAACTGCCTGGACATCAGGTCCCTCTGCAGCATTTTGTGCTGGACACACAAAATTGTGAATAGCTTTGGTCTGCTGACCAAGAGGTCAGTTTCTAAACAAAGAGGTACAAGATGTTACATCAGATGGCAGAATTCAGGAATTGAAAGGACAGCAAAGCTGATGAAATAGAGAGAATTGGGGAAAGAAATAAGTATTCAATAAATTCATATACAAATAACAGCTGACTCTACAGCCACACTTCATAGGAGAGGAGGGACGTGTAAAGGAACATGGAAAGTTTGTTTTCCTATGGCATTTACAAAGCAGCATTTCATTTGAAATGATCATTTCCTGTACACACTGATCATGAAGATGTGATCTTCCTCTTCCTCATCTCCTTACCTCCGTGTTTTTTCTATCATCAGTTTTATTTGGCCTTAAACTAGACAGTATTATTTATGGAATAAATGTCAAGTTTTCTCATGAGCTTAGTGGCAAGCACCATGACAACCATGTCCTGGTGTAGATGCTATTGACATTAAAGTAGGATGTAGTAGTAGTAGTAGTAGTAGTAGTAGTAGTAGTAGTAGTAGTAGTAGTAGTAGTAGTAGTAGTAGTAATAATAATAATAATAATAATAATAATGTTGTCAAGGTCCTCAAGTGAGGTCTCTGTCATTGCAAACCATAACTTACAAGTGCACATCACTGTTACACTAGTGCAAGGCACACTGTTCTTACTGGGTTTGGACAATTAAAACCAGTCATGTGGCCAGTCCCAGGAAAAACTTCACTGACAATCGCAACCAATCCATTATTATCCGATATATCCCTAACATATTTCTGTATGCAGACATGTATATATCCTTGTTTTTCATAGGGAATGCATGGAGAAAGCCAGGGCAATGCTTGGTGCTCCCTTCCTCCTAAAGCTGTTAAACCAATGCTGATGTTCTTGGTACTGGCTGATTAATATGAGCAATTTTAATAAAAGAAACACCACCAAATAAAATAAAGAGTAAAGAATCCTTTCCCTCTGCCTCACATCATGTGGCTGCATCCTCCATATGGCCAGAAGGAAAAGCCATCTCCCATTTGCCCACCAAACCACATATTTAATCCATGTGCTTATGTCAAACTTAATTACAGCACATTTGGCATAAAATAACAATCCACATCCTTGGAGAGGGGAACTTAAGTAGTTAATATGTGTGATTGAATGAAAGTGCTTTGCTGAATGTTTATGAGAAACCCAAGACAGCCAAATGTGGTGATAGTTTAACCATTTAAACACCAGCTCTCCCGCCCTGCCCCAGAGGCCCTGGAGCCCCTCCAGCACCTGCACAGCCACCCCACACCAAGAGAAGTGCTCTGCACACACACCTGGCCAAGCCTCGCCCAGCAAACTCACCGGCCCCTAATAACCCACGTGTTGCTCTGAGAGATGATTCCTACAAATCTCCCTGCCCTTTTCTCTCATTATGTGCCTTAAAAAGAACTCAGTGTGTCTTTCTTATTTTCATGCCTGTTTGTAGAACTCACAGGTCTCCAAAATGCAAATTTCCTCTCTCTCTATCTCCTCTGGAACCTCTAAAGAAGCAGCCCTAAAACCTGACGAGCGGTTCTGGATTTATGCTCAGTCACAAAATTTATCTGGGGAGATAAGGACAGAATAAAGAAGGACAGAATGCAGAGGTGCTTCAGGTCCCACAGGGGAATCAGTTGGTGTGGCTGTCCAGGAAAGCTGGCTTTGGGATCACTCTGAGACAGAGAACTCCTGGCACTTGGACTGTGTGACACCCTAGAGGCCCGGGAATGCTGCTCATGGGGACCCACGAGGCATGGGACAAGGTGCCTGCTGGCTCCAGCTGGCTCCCTGGCCCATGATGCTGGGAGATGGAGCCCACAGAAGCTCAGAGATGCTTCAGGAGCACTGGGCAGGTTGGAGGGGATCACAGGGACTGCCTGGGCAACAGGGGCTGTGCAGCAATGGCATAAGGGGATGCAGGCAGGTCCTGGTGGGGTGTGCAGTCAGGGGTGACACACGAACAAATCTTCAATGAAATCAGTCCAAAAGTGCTACAGGGGCCCAGAGAGGCTGCTGAGGTTTTAATGCCCAACTGGAGAGGGCCCTTGGCAGCTCGATTTCTGTCGGCCTTGCTTTCAGCGGGGGTTTGGACAAGGTGACCTCCAAAGGTCCCTTCTCCCTGCAATTACACCCCAATAACCAGGAAGGACAGAAATCGGGGGTCACCGCAGTCAGCGCCTGAGATCACAGAGCGCGAGTAAAGTTCCCGTGTGAGAAGCGGTGTCTGTGGGCAGAGCAGGGGAAGAATGAAAAGTGTTCAGCAGTGACCTTGCTACAAGGAGCAGGAACAAAGAGGAAACAGCTGAATGTGGTGCGGGGGTGACGAGCCCTGGTAATGGCCTGCTCCTGCTCCCAGACAATGCGCATGGAAAATCTCCCATTAACTTCGGTGACACGGCACCAGGCTCTAAAAGAGCAGGCACTAAAGTGGATGACAGTGTCAGAAAAGAGAGGAGGAAAGAAGGAAAAATTTAAGTTCCACTTTCATCATGCTGAGAATGAGTTCACTGCTGAAATTCTGCTGTTCCCTCTTTCAAAAATGAACATAAATATTTTGCACCAAACACAGAGGAGTGGCTGGAATTAACTGACTCAGTGTCTTTAAAATGATGGCATGGCTTTCTTCTTGCCAGAGATTAATTCCTGATGATTTATCAGTGTGAGTCCTTCACCCTGCCCTGAATATAAAAACAGTAGTAATAGCCTAAGAAACATCACATTGTGTGCAAAATCCTATGGAATGCCTGCTGTAAACTGATGTAACTGAGTGCGACACACTGGCTTTTACATCACCATCACTAACCTGCCTCTGCTAGCACAAAATAATGTTAGTTTGCATACTGACTGAGAATATTTATATATATAAGATACATATATAGAGGACAAACAGGTGATGGAGCCTTTGATAAGTAAATGTACATAATACAACCACATATTCCTGTGTCTAGAAAAAAGCACATGTTGAAGAAATTGCAGTTTCTAATAACCTGTGCTTTTAGTCAGGGTGGCAAAAATACTGCCCAGACGAACACATAAATTGTATTTTTTGGTATGGGGAAGGTTATGAGAAGAAATCCGTGAGATTCATCAAACACCTTTGGGGCAGAGCTGGTCTGTAGCCTGGAGCTGCTGCTCACTTGTTCTGTTTTGGGTGGTTTGCACCTCATGAAGAAGTAGCGGTCTTTAGTTTGGATCCAGGGCACGCAGTCCCTCGTGCCAACACACAGCAAATATCCACGTGTTGGGATGCAACCTGCCTGAGCCCTCCGGAGCGCGGGCGGCCCTCACCCCAGCGCCGTCCCACACTCCCGAACCAGCAGTGCTCCGAGCGCGGGATCCAGGCACAACCCAAACTCACTGCCAGGTGTGGTGCCAGTGGCTGCCTGGGCCCCTGCAGAACGTGTGTTCTGTCCTATCCACCACCATCACTGATTGCAGACGGCAGAGGAGCCATCCCGGCAGCACCCAGCCCCGGTCAGTGCCGTCCCGGCGTCTGCCAAGCGCGGTGCCCTCTGCCCCTGGGGCTGGACTGAGTTCCCCTTCCCACGTCTGCTTGACAGCCCTGTCTGCTCGGAGGGACCCAGGATTCCAGGCAGAGCTTTCCCATGCCATCGTCCCTCAGAATAGCTCTGCTCTCCATATTTTTAGCAAGGCTCGAATGGGCCAATATGTTTGATTTTCCACTGTTTCCACCCGGCTCGAGTCCCGTCCGTGGCAGTCTCCCTGTGTTTCCACCAGCGTGTCGGGCCGGTGGTGTAGGGCCAGGGACACGGGCAGAGGATCTGGGAGATGGTAGCTCGAGCAGCAAGAGCTGCTTTGCATACTTGGAGTTGTACAAAGCTGATTTTCTGAGAGAGAGAGAAAGACGGAGAAAGGGGTTTCTGTAAGTAGCGGAGACAATGAGAACAAGGCAGGCACTATGCCAAGCACGGGAGGACTGCCAAAACACATATCATTAGCTTGGGCCAGCTATAAGCAAGGAAATGAGAAACATATGTTGGAGAGCAAGGTTAGGAGCGAGGGACTATGGGTCAGTGACAGTCGTCCGAAAACTTTTCCCTTGTTCTTCAGCTGTGGCCCGCCGGTGTCAGATGTCACTCTGACAGCCTTCATTTCTCATGATGGCCAGGCTTATTTTGGCCTGCTTGTTTTTTGTTGTGTTTTTGGTTTCTTTTTTTCCCCTCCCCTAATGGGAGTTATTGAGAAGAAGAAGAGAACAGACAAGAAAGACTTTGCCTTTTTTTTCCCCCACAGTTATGGGAAAATAACCTCGTTTTCTGTGATGTTCTCTGAAATCCTCACCCTTTATAAAATAACGGTGTCTCAGGATTGGGATTCTGCCTAGCCCTGGTGAAAAGAAAAGGGTGGGTAGTGTATTCTTAAGCAGTTCTTGATGTTCTTTCTTAAATATAATTAGATGCACCTCATTACCTCAAACTAAAGGCCTTTTGTATTCTTCAGGGCTGTGCTTCCTGAAAGCCAAAGCATGCCATGGCTTGCAGCACCCACTCTTATTTTATCACATTAAGTGTATTTTTAACATTTTTACCCTTTGTCCAGGCTGTTTGTGGATTATTTCATTTTTCCACACAGACTACACCCAGATGATAAGTTCCTCACTGACATTTAAGGAAGAGTTTGAAGTTCCTGTTCCCTGTCCCAGCACCATTATGTTTGTTCTCCCTTTGACAGAGCTTACACTAGAGAGTGTATCAAAGAGCACTGCTGCTTCCCTCCCTAGGCTGAAATATTCCCAGACAGAGAAGATCCTAATAGGAACCTTACACACCATGCCAAGAGACTTCTATTTGACTCCTGTTCCATCAGACTGACCTCGATGGGCCCCTCCGCTCCACCAGCACCATGCTGGGGCTGAGCACCTTGTAAAACCTCAGGTGGCCTCAGGCTGGAAATGTACAGGAGGTTCATTTGCTTTGGAGCTTAGAATTGTGTACAGAGCAGAAAGAAATGCAAGGATGCAAGGAGAAATTAATCCACCAAAAGCCAAATGCTATTCCTCATGGATGACCCTTGCCCTCATGGGAGATGCAGTATCCTGGGTGGACACGATGTGGTTGGGCCCCCACTGCACTATGGCATCTTTTATGCCTAAAAGTTTGCAAGAAATAATTTGATTCTAATGTCTTTATTTGCTTTCCATGCACTAAAGCCTGCTCTGGGAGCCAGGCAGTCCTGGCAAGTCGCTGGGGGAAGCCAGAGCATCATGTTTGGAGGGAAGCAGGTGAGGTCCAAGCTGAGGTTTGAAAGGAAAAGGGAGGTGGAGCAAAGGTCGCCCAGGGACTCACTCTGGGCAGAGACCAAGGTCGGATGAGCAGTGGTGAGGACAGGCCTGGGCTGGGGATGACACTGAACTCTTGCTCCAGCCAGGGTTGCAGGTGACAGATCTGTCATCTCCAAGCACTTTAACTCCACAACTTTGAGAAGAGGCTGGCACAGCACACAGCCACTGACACTTGTTTTCTCTCAGGCAGTAAGTTAAAATGTTTGGAAATAATATTTCTCCCTCCCTGTTTCTGGAGCCTGGGCTGGGCAGCAACAACAGCAACAATCCTTACAGAGTCCTTCCTGCTTTGTGCTGAAACACATCTGCAGCAGAATGCTGAAGAATTTGCTGTATTAACATATTCTGTAAATTTGATATCTTTAATTTTTAATATGCCATTAAAAAGACTTGCTGGAAAATTTATATTTTTTTTATAACTAAAGAGAGGAAGCTGTGCTGGCTGTCAGCTTTCAAACACCTCTGCTTTTCACATGGCCCTGACTTATAATACAAGATGATCCAAGATGAAATGCAAGGTTTAAATTGAAATTGATAACCCAGGATGCTTCAGCTCAGGTGCCCAACCACCTTCACCAGTACAGACTCCAGGCACTCCCAGTCATGACAGCCCAGAAGAAATCACTCATTTGTAATTACAGGCAACGTTCTAGGGGTCTAAAAGCAATACAGGCCATAACTGTGATACCAAGATTATTGGGAAGGTGTATCCTTGTATGGCTGCAGGCATCCAGACATGATCTGATGGCCCTCCTGTTCTGAAGAAGCTCCCTCAGAGATTCAGGTGCTCCTGGGGCACTGGCTCCCGGGTAGAACATTGGTGAAAATCTTTTGTCTCATGGCTGTAGAGACGCTGTCCTTGTGCATGGGAGCTCACTGACCGGTCACCCACTTGCCCAAAGGGCCACCAAGAGCCAGAGGGTGACCCTGGCTGGGAAAACCAACCAGGAACCAGCCAGGGAAAGGAGGCACAAACTTAGAGAACTCCTGTCTATCTTCAAGTGCCCGAATTATTATGATGATGTCAGTGCAGGACAATACCTCAAAAAAGATAAAGCTTGATTAAAATTATAGATTCTGGGTAGAAAACATCTGAGCAGAACCAGGAATGTGGACTAAGGAGACTGAGAGAAAGTGTGTGGCATTTATTACAGTTAATTTCTGGTTTTATTCTGCTTTGAGAAAGGGTTACACAGAATTCCAGCAGCCTCAGAAGTGTAGATGGATGCACAAGGGCTTTCATGTTTCTTTGGACTTTTCCACAGAGCTGGAACCATCCAAAGATGATCTTTCCTTTTCACTTGCATTTCGTTATTTTCACTTTACAGTCACATGCAGTTATTTCTGTAATTAATATGGAGGGTGTGGTAATGTTTAATGTATCTTATGAATATTTTTTTAATCTATTTAATTAGCTTCCCCCAGGCAGACTTGAGGTGACAGCAAAGATGTTTTACTTGCTTGCCATCAGCAGAAAAAGTTTCTTAGTATTGTCCATCTCAGACAACACAGAAGCAGAGAGAGACAGGAGGGGGTTTGTGTTAAGTCTGTTAAGCTGGCACCAAGCAGAAACTTGACTGGACAAGTCCTTGAGCAACTCGATCTATTTGTAATTGCCTTGAGCAGGGGCCTGGCCCAGATGATCCCCAGAGGGCTCTTCCAGCCTAACTTATTCTGTGATTCCCTGGTTTTTATTTCTGCCTTTATACCACGTTCCCTCAGCAGACCAGAGCCAGTCTGAAACGAGCGCGTGCTCGGGCGATGCGAATCGCTGCAGAGCTGGGGCTGCAGTGTGCACACACCTCGGTCCCTACCTTGATGGCACTTCTTGGGCCACACACTGCACCCACTCTGAATAATGTGATAAGGGGTTTTCTCCAGATTTATTGCATTTATAATAAGGGCATGGAAATTTGAAAAAACCCAAATCATTCTGAGCACAGTGATTTTTTACTTCATTTGTGTTCAGCGGTCATCACACTTCAAAAATATTTTCATCTAAACACTTGGTTTCCCCCCTGTTCTAAGCCTGAGAATTCAGACCAAGCTGGTAACTCCAAGAAAGTATGGATACTTTTGAAAGTGGAAACTATTTTCATGCATATAAGTAATTCTGTGGGAGTGAATGTATTTGCAGCTTCCAGGCCAGGCAGGATGACCTTTCCAGAACTTGTAAAATCCAATCAAATAAAAATAGATTCAGACTTCCTTAAAATGAAACTGCTTGAAAAAGAAGCCCATGGGCTGAAACACCAGAAGAAAACAGAATGTGCACTTGCAAATATACTTAAAAATGAAATTTTAAACTTAGAATGACAGTATTTGTACCTCTGCCCCTCTCTGTTTCTTCAGTCCCTGCCATTTCTATCTCATGCTTATCAGAACTCTGTCAGCCCCTAAACTGACATTTTCCCATCCTGATCATTCCCAGGATAGAGGAGAGGGATTTTTTTTCCCTTGGCTGATGCAAACAGCAGATCATCCTACAGAGAAACGTCAAGGACAGTTCGGAGTCCTAATCCCTGACCCGCCTGCCCTTTCCTAACTCGCTATTGACATTGAACTGAGAAAGCTGCAGTGCTGAGATGAGATAATGAATTCTGTTTGCTCGGAGTGTGCAAGAGGAACAGGGGAGACGGAGGAGGAACGGCTCTGGCTGTAAGGGCTCTGCTGTGGTTCCAGCCCAGCTCAAACCTCCTCATGCCTGAAACCTGGGTATGGAAAACAACTGCACAAATGTTTCCCCTCGTTCACTTTATTGCTCCATGGGCACATCCAGGGAGGATGGGAATTATCAGCCAAGACTCCAAAGTCTTCTCTTGTTTCTTTCTAGGATCACACATGGGGTGCTGCGGCTCAGAATGTTGTGCTTTATACTTTTAAACAATTACTTGTTGGTTTGGGAAATTTTAGGAGACACTGCTTATTGTACTCCTAATTCCAAGAGTCGCTCATCTCCACAGATGCTGATGCCCCAGTATCACCCACACAAACTCCGTTAGAGTCTAAGTGGGAATTGATTAAGTTTTGCTGTCATGATCCCAGAACACTTGACTTTGAACACTGCCATCCATGGCTTTAGCAGGTTGAGTCAGAAAACCTGTAAATCCTAATAGAACTCACAAGGCTTATAATTTTTAGATAGCATTTCCTGCTTGTTCTTATATTGTATATTGGTATTTTTACTAAGTTTTCAATTAAGAACTCATTAATCATAACCTAAGGATAATGAGTCTGGCTTCTGGAAGCTTATCTGGTTTCTTTGTATTTTTAGCACTAAATATTCACCTCTACTGTAGTTATCCTAAGATGCTGAGAGAAAACAACACAATTACTGCTCCTGAAATATGAAAAAACACGTATTTCTAAATCAGTGTTGAAATTCTGAGAATGCTGCGGTGAAACAGCTCTTCCTGAGAAAAATAATGCCCATTGTGGAATGACTCATTAAGAAGAGTGAACAGTGGCACCATATGATGTCACCTTGTGTGAATTTGTCTACTTTCTTCCAAAGCACACAGGCTACTGAGTAGAAAAAAATCCCACTAAAGGCACCAGTTCTTCCTGCATATTTAAGCCCTTTTGATGAGTATGTATTACTGGGATGGAAAAGGAAATCGGAAAAAAAATATGAGAGTTGGAGAAACCAAATTACTTTGGGCTGTACTTCTAGAAGGATTAGTTCACCAGTTTTTAAAAATTATTACCACTGTTAAGTGACAATAGTGACAATTTTTAGGTACTTCTACCAATTTGCACCACAGGAAGCCAGGTATCATCTCACCTTACTCTGAGCCAAGTTAGTACAGAGTCAGCAACTGGGTATGACATGGCAGTTCTTACAAAGTCAACAGGACTTGACTACAAGTTAAAATTAATCCTAAAAGTTTAAATTCTTGCTTCTACTAACTCTGCCTGTGTAGGAATCCAGATCAGGTAAGCATTAACCTCCTGTACAGAGGGACTGACTATAATTACCTATGAGTAATGCACAAACCACCTGAAAACTTGACACAAATTTTGAGATGCAGCATTTTATCTGTTCTGCAACTGACCCTCCACAATGAGGAAAACTCAAAGTTAGGCTGACAAGTGGTTTGAAATGATTATTTGTCCACTTTTTTCACTGGTGGCTTTGGCTGTCTATTCTTTGCAAAACAGAGCAAATGAAACCAAACTCCAGCTGCTAGAACAGAGCTTTCCCTCTCATCTCTTCCCAGCCACACTAATCAACATAATTCATGGTAAGAAGGAAGGAAAATGAGCATCCTCACATGGATATTTCATCAAGATTCTGGAGAGCTTCATAAAGCAGCCTCTTTAAGAAACCATAAAATGAAACAAGACATATTTCTAGGGTTGTCAGCAGGTAGATCCACTGGTTTTGTGGTAAGTAATCTCTTTGGGAGGAAGTCTTTGCTCTGATGTCTGCGTTGGATGTTCTGTGGCTCCCCGCAGCCGCCCCAGCGCAGGTCTGTTCACTGGAGGAGGAGGCGGTGATGATATTGCTTCTAACAACCAGACTGAAGTATAGCCCCAGGCCATCTTCCAAAGCCCCCTCCAAACAGCCTCTAATTAATTTTAATCCTGCCACTCCAATGAGTCCCAAGAGTGCAGCAACCAAAACAAAAAAAACCTTCATCAAGTCATTCAGAGGAGCTCTGACGGCATCACGTCACGATTTTAGGGCTTCAAGCAGAAAGCACTATAGAAAGCTTTTAAATGCCATTTTCCTTTGGTTTCTTTATTTTCTGTCCTGAAAACCATAAAGAGCCTGTTTCTGATGAAAATGTAGTTCTCATCTCTCTCCAGGCCCCTCCAGTTCACTCGATAGGTGGGTGGCAGGGCTCAGGGAGACCCACCGCCATCATCCGGGGAATGGCTCTCCCCAGCCTGGGCTGAGCCGTGCCCACAGCTGCTCCTGTGGCCTCAACCTCCCTAGAAAGGCTCTGCAAACACGGGGAGCAGCCCAACGTGCCCAGCCAGCATCACTGGGCACTCAGCATCGGAACTGGTACCTCTGGAGCCGCCGTTGGCTTCGGCACCCACGAACCGGCTGCCTGGAGCAGCAGGAGCAGCATGCTCCATAGCTGCTAATTTTGTCATATCTTTGGTTTGAAAATAGAAACACTACCTCTATTTTTGTCTAGCTGATCTATCGCTCAAACAGCCTCGTGAATATGAAATTTTGGGGATGCTCTCAAATTGAGCAGTAAAAGTGCTTTGCAAGATACGATTCTCGCATTTAACTTTCCACCAAGTTTTATTATTATTACTAGATTTTACTAGAAGAAACACTCACAGAAAACAAGTTTCAACATTGCTGTGGAAGAACTCCCAAATAGGATTTTAAATTTGTGTGTGTGTGTGTTAAGAATATTAGTAATGGTAGATGTGTATAAATAGAACAGAGGTGCTCATGGAAAGGGGAGCTCAGGAAGACAAGAATGAGCAATTACACTGCAATGCAAATAGGTGGTGAAGATTTCCTTATGAATCACCTTAGCAAAGAACGTTGTTTATCCTTTTGGTTTATTCCATTTTAAATGTGCATGAAGGAATTAAGTTTTAAGAGGTTCTTGGGAAAAGGACTCTGGCTGGAGATGTTGTGTGAGGAGACAGAGACACTTAATATGGGCCATTAATGACAGATCAGAGAAAGGCACATGAAAAGAACTGGATTAGAAATGCAGACACACCCCTCCTGACGATATAGGTTATAAATTGAGGGCCACACTGTTTTCCCCCCACATTTCTACAGTTCTGATGCATTATATAGAGCAGACACACATATTTTCCCCCTGTTGCCCAGTGCAGGGCTCCCTTTATTTACTTTATACAATTCAAATGCTGCTCTGATGTCCAAGTTATTAAATTCCTTGTAAGCTTTTCCTCAAATCCCTTGTGATCCAAGGTGCTATTATTACCTCTATTGCATCGACTGCGGAGCTGAGATCTATAGTGATTAAAGGAAATGTATCTTCTAACTGTGGATGTCTAATTAAGAGAAGTCTACAAACTGTTTTCTCAGATCACTCCTTATGTGTCCAAAATGGTCTTCAGCAGCAGTTGAGTACAAATTCAGAGCCCTGCATCTCAAATGAACCATGAAGAAACTGAAGAAAACCCAATTAGTAACAGTCTGTGAAAAGTTAGGTTGAAGTGAATTAACCAGCATCACAAAGGAGAAAAGGTGGCAAAGGAAGGGAAAACAATCAGTTTTCCAAGGCAGCATTCAATCATCTTAACCATTAAATAATCCTTTCTTCTCCTTTTCTTAGGCAGATTTGCTACTTCCAACTTCTGAAGCAGACAAAAGGGGGTCCTGCAGCCAGCAGTGTCCTGCACCTCAACCCCTGGTCCTTCCTCCTCCTCCCTCGTGCTGGCCCCAGCAGGGGTCACTCAGAGCCCAGGAACCACGGACTGCCCAGCGCCACTCTGGCTTGGATGGGCAACCTATGGGTCATGCTAAGAGCACCATGGTGTGCCACCAGCAGTGCCACCAGGATTTGCCATTTTGGTCCCATGTCACCGTTGTGCCCAGCACATGCCTGGTCATGCAGGGAGCCTGCCTGGGTCAGCACCAGTTACCTCCTCCTACCCTGGAGGCAGATGGTCCGACTGAGGCTCCTCCTGCTCCCGTCAGCTCTGATCCTGGAGAAGAGCAGTGCTACCTCGTGGTCCAGCTCTCACAGTCAGAGATGGATGACCTTACCTGGTGCCCTCCCCTCTGCTGGTGACGAGCCTCTCTCTCCCCAGCAAAGTGCCAGACGAGAACAGACCCTACCTGCTGCCGTGGAGACCGTGTTATACTGGACACTGGTGGCTCTTCCTT
This sequence comes from Notiomystis cincta, assembly GCA_013398075.1. NCBI lineage: Eukaryota > Metazoa > Chordata > Aves > Passeriformes > Notiomystidae > Notiomystis > Notiomystis cincta. Next base: position 56,375 of record VZRX01004765.1, read on the forward strand.
CCCACAGGGAAGTGCCAAGCCCAAAGCTGTTCTGTAGCTTCCATCATGGAGCAAAGATGCCTTTTTGGGAACCGCCAAACTCACAGAAATTCTCAAGAGCACTGCATAGCCCTCCACAAGCATCTTAGTGTGGTACAGCAGGCACCAGCTCTGACCTGAAACCCAGGGACAACCTCAACATCTGACTGAAGTGTGCCCACTATGAATGGAGTCTCCTGGACACCTGTTTGATCTAATCCCATCCTCTGTCACATCTGAGAAACGCAGTATTTGGAACATTCTTTAAAGGTTACAGCAAGGGTAAACCAAAGATAAATCCCTATTGCAAAATCCATCCTCTGCCAAATGTCACATTTGATGTTGGAGATTTCTGGGGAAAATTTTGGTAGAATTCCTTAATATAAACAAACTAATGTATATCTAACTTTTTTTTTTTCTTTAAAGGAATCAACAGTTTGGTTGATGGAGGAAAAAAAAAAGACATGGACGATCAAAATGGCACTTACAGCAGACATGGAGGATTTCCAGCTGAAGTGGTTTATGCCAGGCAGAGGTAAAAGCAGCATTTCAGAATGGGAAGTGTAACTACGAGGTGTTGGTGCTGTGGAACGCCAGCACTGAATGTCTCCGGTTTTGTCATCAGGACAGGAAAACTGGTCCGAGTTCACTGGAGTTCACAGTGGCAGCACATGACTTGTCAGGGTGATGGGAAAAGGCAGGGAAGCTCTGCATCCCAACTGGAGTCCCCAGCCCCATGGCAGGAAAGGCTCTTCAGGGAGTGTCCTGGGAAATCGGGGTGTCAGCATCGCACGCTGTGCCCGGCAGGGCGGGAAGGCCGAAGGGCTGCACCCCCCGGCTTAGAAACATTTCCTCCGAGGTTTTGTAGAGAATGCACTGTGGAACATTCTAGATTTACACCAGTAGGATGCTCACGTGTGAAAAACTGCTTCTGCTTTCAAGGTCTACCTATTCTGCTCCATTAAATTCCTTGAGATCTCCTGAGAATTTCCATGCTCCCTCCTTGCAAACAGTGCGGCATCTGGAATGCTCCAAAGTGTCCATGCTAAACACAGTGATTCATTGCACTGTGTTAATAATGGGCAAGAAAAGAGGCTTTTGAGTTCTGTAACCCATAACAAGTTTGAAAAGAACAAAGGGCCCTCTCCAAAGTCACTGGAGTTAATGTGCTCTTTTCACTCAAAGCCAACCTGGGTTTGCTGAATATCTAAACCGGGAGTTGCTGGTTTACTCTCACTCCAGACAACTCAGGCTGCAGCGAGAGCAGCTGTTCACTTCCCGTTACCCCCTAATGAAACAAAATCATGCAAGGTTAAAGAAAGGCACTGATGGTCTGTGGAGGTGATTGGAACCAATGACTTGGAACAGCACCCTCCCAACCATCCGCACTGCTCAGCGCAGCCAGCGGCACGCCCGGACTCCCTGCAGGATTTTTCAATTCCGTGCCTGCTTACCCAGCAAGCATTAAACCTTATCAAGGAGATCATTTGTGCACATTAAGGGAACCATTTTCTCTCCTCTGTTCCCAAGGACTATATTTCTGTGGCTGCCTTCTGGCTCCTCCAGAAGCCAACACAGAACCCACTTTTCCAGGCAGCAGGCAGAAAACATAGGCAAAAGCATCCAGAGGAAATCTGTGCAGGACCATTTTCCAACCTGGCGGTTTGGTTCCCTGGGATCAAAGGAGCAGTTCAGTGTTCCTTAAACCTGATTCCTTTCACAGATCTACAGAGAGGATAATAGGCTGATTAGCCAGAAGGGCTGAAGGGAGGGGACTTTCCCTTCACACAACATGCTGGTTTATCTTTTAGAAGATACATTTAATTTAGTGGTATTTCAGTCATTCATTTTGTTTAAATACATTTTAACTATCTTAAATATCCAAGTGGGAAAGAACTCATCAACTTTAAGAATTCATTTGAGAAAAGCTCATAGTTTATGGATTCAAGCAAAAGGCTCTCTTGGCAACACCCAGGTTGGGAAAACTTGTTTCAGTTCAGTATTTTTCTTCTCCTTTTGGAGCCAGCTACTCTTTTTGAACCTGATTTTCTAAGGACTTAGTCGGGAAGCAAAATTGCCTGCCTGGCCACTCCCACCTCATGCCCAGCTTGGCTAATTCCAGCCAAAATGAAAGAAGATGAAAAGCCTTAGAGACATTCTGTGTGACCATGCATGTTGTTGCTTGGAGGAAGCAGTGTGGGCACAGAGATCCAGGAATGCTGGCTGCTTGGAGCGAGCTGTGTTCCCAGGGAGAGGAGCCCAGCCGTGCCACAGCCCATGTGGCCAGCACGGCTCTTGCCTGTACCAGCCCTGACACAAGGTCCCAAGATTCCAGAGAGATGGAAGGGGGTATTGCCTTGGAAAGGACAGAGCGAGTTGAGGGCATGGCCTTCATGGAAAACCAAGTCTTGTGGGTTCACCCGCCTATAAAGCAATTCATTTTACTGTAGAAAATTGTATTTCAGAAATGCGCTGTCTCCAGCTAAAAAGGACCTTCCTAGATAAAATTCAAGGCTAACATAAACCCATGCTCAGTGCCCTTGGGCACCCTGGGAAAGCACCATGGAGTGCTAGTTTTCCAGGGAAAATGTTCTGCTGGTGTTTCCCAGCTTGCCCATACAAGATAACTGGATGGCTAGATGTGAGGATTACTTGGAATTAGAAAGAGGCTTAAAGAACACTTGGCATGAGCTGACATTAGTGCACAGCACACGAAGGCAGAGGAGCCATTTGCAGCTTCATCAGAAGAGTGAGTGCCTGCCCAGATCCCTGCCAGCACGGGGAGGGCGACGCAGGATCCGGGAGGAAGCGCACCCGCACCTCCGCACTGCTCTTTTGTATTTCAATTTTCTTTGGCCAGTGGGGATGATTTTATAGCATCACAGCAGAACATTATCTTTTATACTTTGACAAAATGAAACTGAGTCCTTGGGATTTTTTCACCCACTGCTCTCTTGGCTACTTCACTGCAGTACTATTTCATTACTTATTGATTTTTCAACGTGCTGTCTGCATCGCTGTAATTTACACAAGTTCTGATAGCCCTCAGCGATTCTTAACACCTCAGGGTGAGATCATGGAGTTCACTTGAGATACCAAAGGTAGGCAACAAGTTCTTCAGAAAAGATGACAAATTGACAAACTTGATAGTCAAGGAGGAAATTTGAGCAGCTGCAGGCATATCATATCAAGATGTTTTTCTTAGCCACATTGAATTAGAGCAAATTTGTACCCCCAAAATTAGTCTAACATACAGCTAATAAGGGACTGTGAAGCGTATGGCTAAACCCCAAGAAATTAATAATGCATGTCCCTCACAGGGCAGCTGAACTAATGCTATTTTGGTTGTAACTGGAGATAACCACTGGTCTGTGGACCAGCAGGTGGTAAGAGAAGGCGGCCTTGTCATGAGCAAGGACAGGGAACTACAGAGAGCTTCTCTTACACTGAGGCAAGTAACTGCTGCTTCCTCAAGGCCTGCTCCACCTTTCTGCCTTCTGAGCAGCTCGGAGCAGTCGCAGGTGGCAGCACTGTGTTCACCTTGACCACGCCGGCCTGATGTCCCTGACACGATGTCGATGTCACGTCCTAAGGCTGTCCAGCTCCTCGGAGCTCCCAGGCAGGGGTGCTTCTGCAGGAAATCCATCAGTGCTTAGTGAAACGAGCTCTAATCCTATCAGAGGGACTGATCCTGCTGATGCCACACACACTGACAGCACTTCAAATCACTGTAGGAAATCTGAGTCCATACTCAGCACTGGCCTTTCCTTCTTTCCAAGTAAACTACAAAATCATAGAATCATTGACTGTCCTGAGCTGAGGGACCCACGAGGATCATCAAAACCCAACTCCTGCCCTGCACAGGACACCCCAAGAGTCACATCACGTGCCTGAGCATGTTATCATACGCAAGATGCTTTAGACATTTTAAAGTGCCTATTCTTTTGCTACTGGAATAACATTACTATGAGTAATCTTGACCTTTTAGCCTGGCTTCTTTCCTGAACTATAATTTAGGAAAAAAAGATTGATACAGAAGTCTGAGATGACTTTTACGTGCAAGGCCTACAGATCTCACAAAGTCTGTGTTAGGCTGGTGCACCTACATGTGTGGGAAGCTTTTGCCCTGCAGGGGAGTGGGAGCCTGAGTGGGCAGGTGGAGCAGCAAACCCAACAGGGAACAGCCACAATCCATTCTCCAGGTACATCAAAATACCAAGGAAAGTGAGTCTCATTACATGCAAAAACATAAGTAAGACTTAGGGAATGCATCTAACGAAGGATGAGAAGTTGTACTGCAAACAGATAGAAGTAATACAAAATAAAACATGTGAGGACCTTCGGAAGGGTCTGATGTGAAGCAATTGTAAATCTTTCTCCTGGTAGAATGTGTACCAATGGCAGAAATGCTTTGTGGTGGGCAATAGTAGAATTGGCAGCTCTGATGACAATTTCTCTCCAAGCTGATTCAAGTGGCGTTTTTCCACCTGGGAAATACCCCTAAGAAGATATAAGTACCTGTAAGATTCAGGTGGTTTATTCTGGTTTGTGTCAGGGAGAATGAATCTCCCTCCCCACCCTCCCCTCAAATTTGGTTTTGTGCGTTTTTGTTTTTTTGTTTAACAACAAATAACTTGGAGTATAATTCTTGAATGTCTACTATTTGCATCCTGAAGGATTAAGTCCATGCTGACTTGTACATATGGGCTTTAATTAAAAAACCCAAAACATCCAGCAGATTTTGGAATAATGCTGTTCCATCTGAACTGGCAACAGCTCCCAGGGTTGAGTACCCAAAGGAGGGAGCAGTTCCTGCAGTTTGGGGTTCCTGCAGTGCTGGGCCCATCCCCTGATCCATCCCATGGTGGATCCCATCCAGGAACTGCTGCTGTAGCACAGAACCTCAGCACAAAACCCTGCACCTGGGGACCACTGTAAGCTTTTGAAGTTGCTACAGCTGCTCTCTAATTTGGGATGTCCATCACAAGTAGTCTGTCACCAACCTGTATTCTATCAGAAACCAGAGAAAAATATTCCACATTTTCTCTTGAACTTACATCACATGAAACTAATCTTAAAGGAAGTAAGACAAACAAAAGTATAAGCAAAAAAGCCCAAAATATGTCAAATATATTCATGCAAGGTGCCTGTGGCTTGCCTTACCAGTCCCTGCTTTAAATTTCTTAGGATACTGTTCACAGAGTCAAAATACAATTTTGGGTCACTTGCCATGAGAATCTGGCTATCCTATGGTTACAGATTTCTGTTACACCTGTACTTGTGTGGTGAAATCTCTTTGCCCCTCAGTCTGGGCGCTATCTCACTCGAGCTTCCCTGAGGACAGCAGCAGCAGACTGCTGGGAGATCAGCCCCAAACTGGCAAACTTGAGCAGAGACTGAAACAACACAGACTTTCAGGCTGTATCTTAAGCATGTGTTCAGATTTAAGAGGAAATATTTCTGCTGTCACTGTTTTCCAAATCAAGAACTTATCCTGACAGGGTCTTTTCTTCTAAAAGTAAGACAAAAACCAAGGCAGGATGCCCCCGCAAGGCTGAGTTTTCTTTGCCAGTGAACTGACCACAGGACAACCAGAAACAAGATGGCCAGTGAAATAGGAAAAACGAATTATCAATGAAGATCTGTTAGCTCTTCCATGGCATCTTCCATCTTATTTCCCACTGCAGACCTGGACTAATTGGGCAACTCAACAAGGGCAGCAGTCAGAGCACAGCTTGGTGCTCCTGTCTGGCTGGGACATGGAAATCAAGTGGTTTAGAAAGTACAAAAATGCATCTGAATTTTCATGTATTCAGAAAGATTACAATGCTCCTGTACTGTCCTCGCTTTTACTGCCATGAAGTGATCTTGGCAACAAGCAGTGCCCTTTTGCTGCGCACCGGTCCCAAGCTGGGGCTGAGCACAGTCCCCAACAGATTTTCCAGCACAGCATTTTCTCATGAGATTTGTCAGCCATGAAATGCTTCGTGGGAATGTGATGGTTTAAGCTCGTCTTGTGAGGAGCCCCAGCAGTTTTTTGACAGACACCTCTGCACCCTTGCACATTCCTGCAGTGTCTCAGCAATGTCCTACACCCTGTATGGACAATACACATCTCAGGTACTGACACTGAGAGAGTTCATCAATTTAGTTCATTATGAAGGGAAGGACAAATGCATTCAAAACTGATGAAATATTCCAGACAATAAAATTTTTAGAATTACAGTGTGTTCATTTTAATAGTTTATGAATTAGAAGTGGCTGATCTCTCCCTATTTTTACTACCATAAACTGTTCAGACAACAACTGTTACACACATTTCCATAACGCTGTTCTAACTTCAGCTCATTTCACAGTTTTATTTCATATTCCTCAACTACCATATTTCAAAATTTACAGTCTTGCACCAAAGGTCACATATGGCCACGTCTAAGTCCTCTAAGATCTGTGATTCCAAAAGCTAAGCTGCTGTTGGTTTAATTGATTCTGTGGAAGCAGCGATGCCTGTAACTCCTGAGAATTAGGGCTTTCCACAAACTGGCAAACTTTCAGTGGGTAAAATAAATATCCTCATATCCATGTGAGAGAGGGTATATGCACAGCACGCAGTTATATCAACACACCTCTCTAATGATGCACTTTAGATTAAATACTGTGTCTGAAAGAGCCAAAGGATCACAGTTTGTGCAGCACAAGCCCAAACAAACACTGGTAACATGTCCCAGCCGTTCCTTTCCTTGGGTGCAGCTGCACCAAAATCTGAAGACTCCAGCAGGAGGGTTACAGGAGCTGGGGTGACCCCTGCTGCACCAACAAGCACCCAATTAAGCCCATCTGCCAGCACAGGGTCCCTGGGGTGCCCCCAGCCTCCCCCATCCCAGGCCATGCCCTCACACGATCCCACAGAGCACCGGACCCACCTGCTATGGGATATCTGAGCCTGGCCTGTACACTTCTCAGGACACATGTAATAAAACTAATTTATTGCCCCTTTCCCGCAACAGGATTATAGAAACATAAACAAAGAAAAGTTGAATTCTTCAAGGAAAGGCCCCTTGAACTCATGGATGTGACTGGGAGATTTAAGACCGCTCTTCTCAAAGCAGGGCTCGGAGTACAACTTTCCTCATCCTATTTCTGCAGCGTTCTGGAGGAAGTGCAGCAGTTTAGGTTTGAGGACTGTTTCCCTTTGAGACACTGAAGTTGCAGCTGCAGGACTGGGGTCCCCTGCCAGCATCCCCCATGCCAGGAGGCAGCTCGGGGGCTGCCCAGGAACACGGGCTCGGAAAGCGCAGACCATGCTGTAGATGGAAATGGAACCAATGACAGGAACTTCAGAAAGTGCTGCAGAGCACCTTCCTGATGATGGAAGATCAACACTGGCAGAACCTTTGCAGGCCCCCATCTCCCCTCAGCCCCATTCCCTTGACTCTCCCCCAGCCCAGTCGCAGAGCTGCACCGCAGGCAAGCGCTGGGCTGGAGCAGGCGGGCAGGGATGGAAGCGGAGCACCCCGAGCGCTGCTTTCCCGGTAGCTTTTCTCTGAGTTTTGCTGATAATAACATTACGGTTTTCCCTGCGCTGGCAGTCGGATGAGAGGAGCCTGCAGCCTTTGGAGGGATCGATCCGATCGATCCCAGAGGCTCCATGTCATTTCCAGGGGATTTGCTAAAGAAGCTACTTATGTCCCTTTTTCATTTTCACCAACTCATTACCAGCTGCTGCTGCTCCCTGCACTTCAGCAGCACCTGCAGGAATGACTCCCGGCGCTCCCAGCCGCGGTGCTGTGCAGAGGCCTCTCCCACCACGCCGGGGATCGGAGCCGAGCGCTGAGGGCGGGTGACGCACGAGGGTCGCTCCCCACCTCTCCCTCTGTGCAGGCACGCACAGACACTCTCCTTTCTCTTTTCCTTTTTTAAAGGGCAGCCCAGCAGCAGACTAAGCAACTGATCCCCCGGCTTAACTTTTAAATTAAGACCATTGTAAATTTGGGAACTTGAGAAGAGATGGAGAGGACACCCATAATCCTTTGCAAATGTCAAGTGGCTCTCGATATTGGTTACTTTTCAAAGGTAGCTAGGCTACAGCGTGCGCAGTAATGAAAAACCCTGCCAGGCCCACTCCATAGGGCTTCAGTCAATATACATAATATTATTGGGCTTTGAAAGGATTAAAGATTGTTTCTTTTGCTTCCTTGTAATATGGAGATCTACTGCACCTAAAACTGCGAGCGCGCCTTCTGCCGCGGGGAGGAGGCCCCGGGGGCTGCAGGGCTCCCCGGCCTGCCCGGCACCCCTCCAACCAGCCATCCCCGACACCGGCACCCACCGCGCTCCCACGAGCAGAGGCATCAACAACTTTTAAAAACAACAGTTAAACAACACTGAAAGTCTCTAATTTCAAACAGGGCCAGAGGGCAGACTTGAAAGGGTTGAAACATCTGGAAAAATACCATTTTTCACTACATCCTACTCAAAAAAGTTCACAGATCTGTGTTTTGACTGCAAGAACTCAGCTCCTCACAAACACCCATTAAGTACAAGAAATCTGAACAATTAGCACTGATTTGAAGCTCCCAGGGCTCCTTGGAGCCATCACGGCAGCTCTGGCAGAGAAGGATGAGGCCCTGAAGCAACTACTGATCCAGGTCCCCTCATTGAGTCTGGGGTTTCTGAAGCACCATCTGCAAAAGGCACATACAAACTGTGATTTGAGGGGTCTTGCACAGAGCACCTTATGGCTGAAATACCATCAAACATATTTTTTATCTTTTCACATCTGCATTTTCTCGTCCTGATGTTTAATTAACATCACTTCATTGAATATGGGGAATTTTTCTTCTCACCAACCTTGTAAATACAATTATGTCAGGATTCCCAGCAATGCTCCTTTTACGAAGCCAAATGTGCAATGTTGGCAAGCTCTGCTCTCAGTTATACTCAGGAGAAAGGCAGCACTTGAGATTCCTGAGTAGGAGAGAGCAGGCCCTGCAGTCCCTGAGCTCCCTCTGCTCTGGAAGGAAGCTCCTGTGACTTCATAGCAAAGAGGCAGTACATTGATCCCTTCCCACTGGATCTTTGCTAAAGTCACTAATTCTGAAAAAAGTAGTTGGAAAACGCAGTTTCCCCCTTGCTATCCATCCATTTGGTATTGTGATCTTCAACAGGTGAGATGGAGACCAGAACTGCAAAGTTCCCGTTTCAGCAGAATACAGGAAATAGGGGAAGAGGAGTTAAAGGAAATGTTGTAAGATTTTCAACAGTATCTTAAGAAGCTCAGTCAGGAAGATTTTTCAGTTGAAACCCTAACAGAAGTGCTGCTGCAGGTTTCAAACTTCCCTGCTTTAGGTCTTATTCAACTTTGGTTGAATTCAAGAGAAATGGTGTCGCTCCACCAGAGAATAAAGCCTTTGATTTCAGATTGATTTCTAAAAGGAAAATGTCCCAGATTAAACCAGCAATAAATAACAGGGAATGTTTACAGACTGGATGACACAGTAGTTCAGATGCTGAAAATACTTTTCCTGAGGTGAGGTGAGCGAGTGCCCCTGAGGTCCCACTGCACAGCCTGGCCAGTTCCCACGCAGCCTGGCCAGTTTGACAGGCTTGGCAGGAGTCCTGAGTTGGCTGCCACTGGCCACCTGTTTACAGTGACCACAGAACTCCATTTTAAGAAGGATTTTGGTAATTCTGTGTGTTGCCAGAATTAATCTTACAAAAATGGGTAGGTTTGCTTTATTATAATGTAAATTGCTTTTAGGAGTTCTAGATAAAAGAATTGGTAAGGTGTAAGGATCCAAATGAGTCATTAATCATTTACCTTAACTTTCCAGGGCAACACATACATGAAATGGAATAACCAAAAGTTCCAGTGTCTCCAGTTTGTCTGATTCTTGTGGAGACAAGCACAAAGACAGTGATGATAGAACAATTTAGCTGCTGATATCCTTTATGAGATATTCCAGAAACTCTCCCAACATCTTGTAAATATTTTCTAAATGTCACAAAAATTCCCCTCAGTCTTCAAAGTACCTGTAAAACTCTACAGAGATCTGCAGGTGAGGAATCCCACATGAATTGAGGGAGAAAGGAGAAGGTGAACCATGAGATCAGAACTGGCCCAATCCAGAAGCTGGAAATGCAGACATTACACCAAGATAAGGGGGAAAAAGGGAATAAGAACTGAAAAGGAATCTATGTAATGACCAGATGATCCTTGCTCAAATAAACTCTCTTTATAGGCATCACACTGTCACTTTCATCTTCTGTGATCACAGAAATCCCAGACTCGTGTGGTGCTTCTTGTCTGGTGAGAGAGAGAAACGAGACCCACCCCTGCACTGCCTGCAGGTGTTGTAGCCACCTCTACCAGCAAAAGGGTCTCCAACCTGTTTTTAATGGCTGCAGCACAAATAGCCCAAGTCCATTAAAACAAGGGAATAAAAAAAAATAACATCAAAAGATTCTAGCCTGGCAGGGTGATGAATCAGAGGTTAAATACCCAGGTTCAGGTATCACTTGGGGGATTTAGTTTTCCTTTTCATGGTAATTTTAAGTTGAATTTTTAGGCCAACGGTTGTATTTCTTGAGAAATCTATACCATTCTCCTCACAGTTTCCTTGAAATAACTGATGGATCTTCACCAACTAAATTCCAATTTAAAAGATTTGTCAGTAAGAAAATCCCAATCTCAATAAAATGTAAATGCAGCTGGAGCTCTCCGAGCCAGGCTGATGGCAATAAAGGAGCAAGGAGTTTCTATTAGCTCGAATAAGTTAACAGATTCCAGGTAATCCTTCCTATTACCACCAAACACCTGCATACAGATGCCACAGATGCTACATTGTAAGTGAGCATGGATTTTTAATTTCTGGAAAAGTAAAATCCTGGGCACACCTCGTGCTGGGAAGGCAATGGAGGAGGGAGGGATGGGGTGAGACCTTTGCCGAGAAGAGGTTTCCCGCTGCAAAAGTCCACAGGATGCTGTAGAATGGTAAAGTCATTCATCACATGTATTTAAAGTTGAATTTGCTGATATTTTATGGTATTGGATTTTATTTCTATTAACATTTTATGCTGAAATTACAGAATGATTCGTGAGTACTGAATTTTTGATTGCTTTTATACTTGCTGGGACACTATTAACGTTGATTTACGTTAATAGCACTGTAAGAAGATATTAACAATGAAATTTCCAAAAGCACTTAGCATCCCATAATTGGAGTTAAATGACAAAAAAAATGAGGGGATAATAAAGTAGAGAGAGAGACAGAATTTTTGACAATACTCCCTCTAAACTATATTTTTCAGGAAGAATTGGAGCAGGACAATTTTATAAAAGAATAAAGTCACCCATCAGGCAGAGAACACTTGCAGTGACTAAGAAAGTGAGAGTGAGTGGAGCTGTGGGTCCGGCACGACTTCCTCTGGAGGGATCCCAGGGAAGGACACGGAGCCCCACCTGCACCCCAGCCAGGGCTGGCAGCTCCCATCTCCAGCCTGAAATGCAGGAAACGGCAGTGGGAGGGAGCTGCTACAGGAGGGACCTCGAAGGGGGCAGAACTGAGCCAGGTTTCATCGGCTGAGGATGCCGATGAGGTTTCCCGAGGGCAGGACAGAGAGGGGACTCGGGTGAAGGTGCTGCGGGATCGGCCACGCCACAGGAGCCAGAGGTGAAACTGGCCCGAGCAGCCCAACCTGACTGCACAGCCCCCACGACTTCCTCTGATCACAAATCAGCTAAACCAAACTTAATTTACTTTTTGAAAGCATCATTTCCACAAGTTCTACTTTGACATCACTTGGATACTGTTTTTAAAATTCTCTTTCCATTAAAAAAGCATCAAAGTGCTTTTTTGTTAAAAAGTGCTTCACTGATCTCATCACCAGAAGTTAAACAGCTCAGTCAGAACATACAGGGCAATGTGACAAATCGTATGAAAACTTGGAACAAAAACGTAAACTTGAAACAAAAATCTTAAACCAGACAACATAACAAAACAAAACACCTTGATTGGCTTATGAGTAGCTCTGGGAAAAAATGCCAAAAATGTTTGTAGGGAGGTGTTTTATCAGTTTTGTTTAAATGACATTTTTGTGGGGGTCAGAAGGGAGATTTGACAAAACATTTTCAAGGAGTTTTAATCAAGAAAATAACTACAAAAATACTATGTTGCAAGAAGATTGTTTTGTCATTTCACTCAGACCAGGATGGAAGCTCATGTCAGACTTTTGTTAAAAAGAAATAATTTCAGTGGCATTTTATGGCCCACTAGAATGTGGAAGAAAGTCATTGTGGAAGTCAAACTACAGAGTACTGAATGAAAACTCCTGGCTGTACTCTGGAAAACAAATGTGTAGTTACAACAACAAGTCTCACCAAAGCAATGACACATCCAGTGTGGGATGCAAAAATGAGCAAAGCAAAGGAAATCTCAGACAGGACCAAACCCTCAGCTCTGTCTGAGATCCACCGACTGACTGATCAGAGGGAAACCTGGGATCTCACAGCCTGGTGTTCCATCCCCAAATTCAGAAGCTGCTGTTGCAGCTTTAAAAAAAAATAAATAGAAAAGCATGAATGAGCAACCTGGTCTAGAGAAAAGTGTTCCTGCCCATGGCAGGGGTTGGAACTGGATGAACTTTTAAGATCCCTTCCAGCCCAGACTCTTCTGGGGTTGTATGATAAATACTAATGTACAAGCCTCAGCTGAGCAGGGATCTGTGAGGTGGGCAAGTGGCTCCCGTCTCCTCCCACATCAATCTACCTCCTCTGGAGTTGTCCGTCTGCAGGTTGTGGCAGAGATCAGCTGGGGAATGAGTTCTTTTGTGTGACCACAAACAATGATTTTGCTGGTCAGGAAACGCAGGATTTGTTATTATACAAAAGCAAAAGACTTCTTGTTTTGAAAGATCAGCCAATATTTCTCTTCGATGGGAGAATGACTGTTCCATAGGCAGGACTGTATTTTGGACACTGCCACCTTCACTGAGTTAAAAAAAAACAAACAAACCCCAACCCAACCCCTTTTATCAGCAGGAACCACATTTGCTTACACAGAAGATCTGTCAGCAGCCCAGAGTAAATAGATCAAATGGAGCTGACATGCTACTAAATTTAATATGCATCCTCATGTCTTTAAAATTCCCATCTACCCACGCATTTCAAAGGTAAGTTTGTGGATTTCTTAAGTAATTATATTTCAATAACAGGCGAGAGAGAAATGCCTGGAAACTTAACAAAACTGACTGCTACATAAATTAAAAACTGATTGATGGATGGAGAACTTAGATGAATCGTTAAATTGGCACATGATTGGGGAAACAGATCCAAGGCTTGTGTAGGGCCCAGCTCAGCAGACTGTGACAGACACGCATCCGAAGGAGCAGCCACGCAGATGTAACAAGGGGTAAGCGCTCACTGGGCGAGAGTTGGTACCCAAAGGCAGAGCCATGGATGGGCAGCAGCCTGGAGGAGAAACAGCTGCAGAGCCAGGTAACGGCACGCAGGTGTACGAGGACACAAGTGTCCCCCACCCCGTCACCCTCCTGCGTGTTCTCCCACAACCTGTTCCAACCTGCTCCCAAACTGCTGCAGCAAATGCCGCCTCTGTGGGGCCGACACCACAGCCAGAGGGCCCGAGGTGAGCAGGGCTGACACGAGGGAGCCAGGAAATAGCTATTTCTGGAGCAGAAGGATCAGAGAAAAGGGGATTGTATGAAGAGGAGAGAGAAGGTGGCCATGCCCTTGAGAGCAACACTGATCCCTGCAACACCAAATCTTCCCAAGGGCCCAGTGCTGCACTCGTCTCTCTGAGCTGCGCCACTGGCCAGCGCCTGCAACATCTCAAGTGGGAAAATGTAATTTTATTAAGGCTCTTGGAGCTTCACTCTCAGCATCTGCACTGCAGCAGAGCATACAAAGGGAGGTTATGAAGAATTTCTCATTATGGCCACAGGCACAGACTCATAACATCCCCCGGCCAACCTCAGTTAATAAAGCTCCTGCTTGGCCCACCTGCCCCCAGCCCCTCACCCACAGGTGCCCCCACCCTGGGCCACCCTGTGCATCGCCCCCTCAGCCCTCACAGACAGAAAACTCCTGCTTTGTGTTCCCTAACTCTTATTGCATGGGCACCTTCATTTGCAAACCTGCTCTTGGAGGCCCAGAGCTGTAATTAATCCATGTCACAGGAAAGATGTAGTGTCGGGAGAATTTATGACTGGCTCTGAGCTGCCGTGATGAGCAGGGGCACCTCAGCCCCTTGTGATATAAATGCCTCTGCTAATTGGATTGCAGGAGCTAATCAGGAGCTGGAGAGAGAATGAAGGCGCTCAGCCTCCCCGCTGCTGGCGTGGGCTGATAAAGCTGGCAGCCACGGGAATTGCATCTGCGGGAATTGCATCCTGGCCCGAGATGGCTATCGCGGGGTGCCCGGGGCCGCTGGCGTGGGGCGGCCGCGCAGCAGAGCAGGGAGGGCGGCCATGCAGCGAGGAGCTGCAGCTGGCCCCGGGCGGGCACGAGGGCTGCGCACACCCACCGGGCTGTGCCGCCGGGCCCGTGAGCGCGGCGGGGAACGGCTGCACCAGCCAGGGGCTGCCCCGAGAACAGCCCTGGGCCGGGGTACGGCCGTGGCACTGCACGGCCGCCTGGTCTGGCCGGTGTTGCAGACACCCCATGGCCCCCCTCGGCAGTCCTTGGGGTCTCCATCGCTGACCTCACGCATTAGAAAGGGGCTGAATACTCAGTGATCCCAATGCTGTGTCTATTGACGCCTTCAGTATGTGCCTTTCCCCAGAAAGACAGAAAACCAGAGAGATGAGGTGGAGATGAGGCCACTCCTGCAGTAGGACTGAGGTTGACCATGCCAGGAGCAAACTGGGCGAATGCCACCAGCTACACATGTGCTCCACACACCACACGGGCTGTCGGATGGTGGGTGGGTGGGCAGGCAGGAGGTGGCTCCTAAGGATGGGCCCAGGATGCTCTTAAGATGGTCTGACTCCAGCCTTCACAGAATCTTAAAGCTCCACGATCATCCCCAGCTCCTGACCAGGGCACACTTGTCCACAGGGAGATGGGAAGAGTCCTGGATGGAGAGGTCTGACCTAATTCTCCACCTACACAAACCAAACACACGCAGGCCCCCACTGGAGAACAGAGTTTTTCTGCAATCCAAGGCTCTTCCACATTCAAACAGCTTTTCTGTCTTCTCCATGTCCTTCTTACTGCCTTTTATTTTCATCTCTGCCTCCCTTTCTTACAAATACATGGATTAGAAAGTAAATCCTGAAAATTATGACTAAACCCAGCCATCCCTCCTTACGGAAACACTTTCCCACCTTCTTAAACCTTTTTGGAGGCACGAGGGAAAATAACCCTTGTATTTATGCAAATTTCAAAGTGGCGTGTGATGATGGAAACAAAACAGTGCTGGAGCGCAGCCAAGGCATGGCACCGACGGGGCCTCTCAGCTGCTCGCCTCCCGATTCTTCGGGGGAAGCAGCTGTAGAGAAATGAAAATACAGAAGCCCCCACACACACCCGCCGCCGCCCGCGCGCGCATTCCAGCACCCGTCACCTCGGAGGCGGCAGGATGCGGGCTCTGGCCAGGCACTGCCTGCAGCCCGGAGCACCCTGTCGTCCCCCACAAGCCTCCCTGTCCCGCTGTTCCCGATTCCCCTTTCAGGAATTTACAAACATTTTCCGCAGATCAATATCTGTATTGATTATTCATTGTGAGCGAGTCGTGTGTCTTTGGTGATCCAACCTGGCAGAGTGAGCAGCCAAAGGCTGCAGCAGATACAGGGGGGAAAAAAAAGGAAAAAAAGCCATACAGAAGGCGAGAGAGACCCAGATCTGGCTGGGTTTGCTGCTGCCAGCAACGGAGACGGATGGAGAGGAAGGAAGGAAGAAAATGGGAATGGCATGAAAAGGAATGAAGAGACGAGAGAGCCGAGGAGAAAAAGCAAGAGCAGGAAAAACAAAGTCACTGCTGGAGAACTGGTGCCGGGGCACGCCGGCAGCCTGGAGAGATTCCAGCCTTGTGCTCGCCCTTCTGCACAGGGATGCGATGGACTTATTGCTTCTATTGCTTCGGGAGTGAAAAGTGACTCACGGTTTTGGTATCTGCTACGTAAGAGCTTTGGGGGGATTCCTTGGCTGGCTGACAGAAAGGGAAGAAAGCAGCAGCAGTGAGGTAAAACGCGATCCCTTCCTCCTGCCTTCCTGGGAATACGCGTCGCCCGGGCTGGCTGGAGCAGCTCGCTGCTCGCTTATGATATGCAAAAGGAGAATAATTAAAAGCGCCAGCATCACTTGCAAAGTGAGTAAACACAAAGCCTTTCAAAACATGCTCTTCAGCTAATGAGAAGCTGTAATTTCTTATACTTAAAGGCAAAAAAGACCCTGATGAGGCTCGGTGGAGTGTGCGCGCGCGCCTGCGTGTGTATGCATGTGTTTGTAGATATGAGAGAATCAGTTAATTGTTGATGATGTTTAGAAAAGGGATTATGAGAAAAGACACTGAAATGATGACAGGGAACATCTTGGATCAGAGCCAGAGAAATAAAATAATCAAGGACAATCAAGCCTGCAGCTCCGGAGAAAGCGCCGACTGTTCTGCCAGGGACTTGGAAGGAATTTCCCCGCGCTGCCGAGCTGCAGCTGGAATACGTGCTTGGCACCAGGAGAGAGAACTGCAAGGAGCAGTTTGCTTGGAGCATGAGACAACAGAAGAGAGAACTATGGAGCTCTGCAATAATTCAGAGGTTAAACAGCTTTGTCTGCTTATGTGTCAGGTGGAGACTTGGTTTTGTCCACATCTGACCTGCCCTAAAAATGCAACTTCTGAAATCCCCTGGCTGAAGCCGGAGCTGAGGATTCTCCAGATGCCTCTCCAGAACTACTGTGACGTTATGAAAACAAAGGAAAGGGAGCTCGAGGAATTAAGTTCTCCTGTGGCCGCAGGACCTGATGGACCTGACCATGGAAACTGTCTCTGGAATCGATTCCTTCCTTAATTCTGGAAATCAGAACCCTCTTGCTCCAGCTGGGGATTGCAGCTCACAAGCACACAGGAAAGGTGGCGGTCATTGGGAATACCAGGAGCAAGCTTTCCTTCCAACCTGGGCATCTAGCTGCTGTCCTGAACGGATGGATTTTAATAAATGTTGGCTTTCTCTTGGGCTGAGGTTGGGTGGGGAGAGAGAATAAAGGGAAATTTAAACCATCCTGTGACTGCTGTGTTGTCAGTGAGCTACAGAAATGCCGTCCCTTTGTTTTGGATGCTAAACTCCGTCTGACTTCATTGTTGCTGGATTTTGGCACGTTACACTCTGGGCTTCTCCAGCAGCAGAAACACATGGTCTATTAAAGTGGGAATCTTTGGGGACGTGGAGGCAGAGGAACGAGCCAATCATACGTGGCTTTTGCACATTCCGCGTTTTGCAGCT
>VZRX01004767.1:0-30198 GCA_013398075.1 Notiomystis cincta
GAGGAGAGGGACGGAAGGAGGAGCGGGCTGGAAGAGCTCCATGGAAGTGCTCGGCCGAACTTTGAGCTGCGTGGCTCTGTCCCAGCGGGACAAAGGCTGATTGTTCTGCCCGCAAGTTTGGCTCGGGAAGGAGGGGAGCGAGGATTCCAGGTGTGCCCGCTCGTCCTCCTCCCCGCAGCCTTGGATTGGCCGGGAAAGCGCCTGGCGGGTCGGTGTTTGGGGTTTTTCCCGTTTTTTGGGCACTTTTGGAGGAGGGAATGAGCGGGGCGCTCCCTGCAGCGCGAACGCAGCGGATTTTCCTCCGCGCTCCTCCCAGCGAACCCCATCAGGCGAGCTCACTCCCCGGGATTTGGGAATGCGTTTCTGGCCCCGGCATCACCGCCCGGGAGCTTTCCCCCTCTCAAACCTGTTCGGTCACCTCCCGGCGCTGTTTTGTTCTCCTTCCCTGCTCCAGTGAGTTCTTTTATCCAACCCATCCACTGCAAATAATCGCACTTTCGAGCGTCTTGTGAGCTCGATTGCGGTGTTTGCTTTCCCCGTGCTCCATTGGCGAATTCCCGCAGTCACAGGGTCCCGCCGGGCTCTGGGGATTGGAGAACTCGTGTTTACAATTCAGATGTTCTCAGAACTTGAGCTAGCACGAAAACCCTCCAAAAAAACCCCCGTGGGCTGTTTACCACATCAAAGAGCTTCAGCCCCGTTCAAGCTCGGCTTGAAACTCAAACAAAGAATCTTTCATTGAGTTCAGAAATGCTGCGAGAATTCTTGGGAAATTATTGGGTTTTTTTCAGTGTGGTGGGGAGGGACCTTCGAGTTCCCACCCAGAGCAGGATTTGCGAGTATTTAAATGCATTTCAGGAGCTCGATCGGGATTTTCAGTGCAAGCAGGAGAAGGGAATGGCGAGGAATTCATCCCAGGGTAGCTACGGGTTTGTCCCAAAACCCAGGATATTGTCCACCCCTTATCACACCCCACACACCTGAGGTAATTTATCTCCTGTGTCTAAACCCATCCTGGAGAGGCCAGAGGATGTGGAAGCTCTCCAGCCCATCCATGTTTGTTTTGTTGGTTTTGTTTTGACTTTTTTGTGGTTATTTTTTTTTTTTGTCGTGTATTTATTGACCCCAAATATTTTAATGTTGTCTTTACAAAACCATCATTTTGCTGCAGCTCAAGGATATTTCAGGGAGCTAAACCCAGGAATGGCTGGATATGTTAAAATTCCTCACAGTGAGCAGGTTTGGTGTTCTCTAAACCGTGGAAAAGCCCCAAATTTGTTGGGAAAATCAGAGCATCTCCCCCAGCTGCTGATCCAAAATATTTGTTCTGGGCAGCTTCCAGTATTTGGGGGTTTTGTGGTTCTGTGGCGTGGGAGGAACTCAAAGCCATTAATTTGGGATTTGTCATCCCCTCGGGGACCTCAGGAGTGTCCCAGTCCTTGTGTTTCCCAGGGCTGGCAATGCCCAGGCTCCCAAATGCTCCCCCTGGAGCCTCTCCAGGGCTCGGAGCCTTCTCCTGGGAGCTGTTACTGGCCTGTGCCATAATCAGCCTCCCTTAATTAACAGCAATTGGGGATTCCTTGATCCACAGGGGAAACGTGGAAAGGGAGGGGTTGGGAAGGGCCTGGATCTGGAGGGAACTCTGGATTCCTGCTGCCAGGACGACACCAGGAGCACAGAGGGCCCTGCTCATGGCAGGGGCTGGGATGGGGCGATGGTTTAGGTCCCTCCCAACCCCAACCATTCCCTGATTGACTCCCTGATTCCCTGATTCCCTGATGAATTCCCTGATTCCCTGACTCCCTGATGGATTCCCTGACTCCCTGATGGATTCCCTGATTCCCTCATGGATTCCCTGACTCCCTGAAGTGCTCAGGACAGGACACGAGGCAGAAGGGGCTGCAGGATGCAGGACCAGTGTCCCCCTCAGTCCCTGTTTTGGCAGGATCCCCTTGGCCTGGGGATGGTCAGGCTTGGAAGCAGAGCTGGCCCAGCCCAACATTCCCACCTGGCTCGGGCTGGTTTTGTTCTCCCAGCTGCTCTGGGAGGAGCTGGGGCCGCAGGGAGGGGGGGATTTGCTGTCTGCACGTGAAACCTGACCTTGCCCGGGGTCTGCCCGGTGGTTTCCCGGGAGGAACAGGATTTGTGGCCTGTTTGGTGGGATCTGGATGCCAGGAGGGCTCCACAAGCCCCGGCAAGCAGCCCGTGACTCATTCCATTGTCAGCCCCTGGGGAGGTGCCTGGGAGAGGAGTGTGAGCTTCCACAGGGACTGAGGGAGCAGAGTGAATCCCACCAGCTGGGGAAGACCCCTGGCAGCTCCAAGGCTCTCCCACAGCACGTTCAGGACTTGGGGCAGGGATGTGGAACTGGGAGAACTGGAAGGCTCAAAGGCCATCCCGGTGTCCAGAGGCCAGGAACAGGTGGATAAATGTGTCCAGGTCCTCCTGAGGACTGTGACATCCCAGAGCCAGGGAGAAGCTGTCCTGGGATGGAGCAGTGGAGCTGCAGGGAGGCCCCTGCTCCTGGCTGATTCCAAATCCAGCTCTGATTTGTGCCATGTAACCCAGGAGATCCATGGATTCCTGGAGATCCAGGGTGCTTTGGCTGGGGCTGGAGCAGCTCCAAGGCTCCCAACCTTCCAGGAGCTGAAACCACAACAAATCACTTCATTTCTCCTGAAGAACCAACCAGGAGGCTGGAGCAGCTCACAGCAGGAATCAGCCCAGCTTGGCCTCCAGCAGCAGGGCCCCCTTGGCTTGGATGGAAAAACTTCACTGCCTGGAGGGGCTTCACCTCAGCCTCTGCTGAGCAGCAGCAGCTCAGAAATCAGGGAATGGGAATATCCCAAAGCTGGGGAGGTCCAGCTCCCTTAAATCCTCGTGTTCTCCCTTCCCATGCTTTGAGAGTCCTCACCTGGGCTGGAGAGATGGGAGAGACCATCCCTGGTTCCCACCTTCCCTCCAGCTCCATCTGGTGCTCAGGTGGCTCCTGTAAGTCCTGCAGAAGTGGGATCAACCCCAGAAATGTGGATCAACCCCAAAGTCATCACAGACCCTCCACCCTCCCTCTGGGGATGCTCCTTTGGTTTTCCCTCCCCGCTCCGGGCTCTGTGGCTCCAAGGTTTCGTTATTTTGCAATCCGTTTATGGCTTTATTTTTGGGAAGGTTTCTGCTTGCTGCTGGAGCCTGGCTGTTCCCAACTGCTCCTCTTCCAGCCCCTTGACCTTGGAGTTGGATGAGGGTGTTTTCCCTGGCTCTCTTTGGGTTATGGTATGATCCTGGTGATAAATACCCGAGCTGGATTGCCTTTGAGGGAGCCTTTATCACTGCCACAGGGGAGGAATTGCAAACACACTCAGCAAACCTGGGAATGGAGCTGCCTGGATGGAGATTCCCAGCTTCCCTGGCTCCTGGGAAGTCGCTGTCAGCTTGGGCAGTTCCAGCACAAGGCAGGAAGGAGCACAGGGATACCCCAGCTCAGCTCCTGGGCCACCCACGGGCACAAACACGGAGAAGGGAGGATCCATGTCCTGCTCCCAGAGCTGGGGGTGGATGCCCCTGGCAGGCTCCTCCAGGAGCTCCAGGGAGAGCTCACACAGGGATTTCAGCCTGGATCCCCACTTCCCACGAGGCCAAAACTCGGGAATTTTAAACTCCAACGCCCCTTGGGGACAGCTGTGACCGCAGGTGGTTGAGGAGCCCCAGCTCCCTCTGTGTGCAGGGACAGTGAGGGCTTGGATTCCGTTCCCAAAGGGATTTGGGGCGTCCCCATCTCCCTGTGCTGCTGCTGGGATTCCACAGCACCTTCACAGCAGGAAAAGGTGGCTCTGGGACAGCACCCCCAGCACCCTGAACCCCAGGCCTGGGCAGGATGGGGGCTCCTGTATCCATGACCTGGCAGGGAATTGCAGCAGGAAAAGGGGAATGTAAAGGTTGGATTTGATGACCTCAGAGGTCTTTTCCAACCCAAACAATCCATGAACGCTTCGAGGGCAGCCCCTCCTCCTGGAGCTGCTCTGAGCCCCTGTGGGGCAGAGCAGGGGGAGCCCATCCAGGGCCCAGCACATTCCCACGGCAGCTCAGATTCCACCTGGGACAGGGCTGTGCTGTTCACAGCAGCCAAACGTTGGGCACTTGAAAGGAAGAGTCCCGGGGCTTTCTTTGCTAATCCCGTTTTACAGAGAGTTCCAGGAGACTTGAGGAACAAACAGAAAATAACGTCGATCCAGGTCGGTATCAAACCCAAATGATCAGAGGAACAAATATTTACCCAGGTCAATATTTAACCAGGAGACAATAAATGCTGATATTGAACCAAATCTGGATATAAATACAGGCTATTTATAAAGTGAGCCCGCCGAGGGGCACTGCCAGGGCCGTGCCAGGGGGGTTGATTGATGATTATCCTGCCCATTGTTTGCTGATTCCCTCGGAGGCTGGAGTTCCGTGCAGGTGCAGGGAGGAGGAGGAGACAGAGCCCGGGCTGGGCTGTGGCACGGCCGTTGTGCCACACCTGTGCTCCCGGGGACATCCCAGGGACAGCCCCCTTCCCCCTGGAGCCGTGTCCTGCTGCTCCCCCAGCCCCTGAACCCCCAGGACAGAGGATCCCTGAGTGATTTGTGCTGGGGGGACATTAAAGGTCACCCAGTTCCAGCCCTGACACCTCCCACTGTCCCAGGGAGCTCCAAGCCCTGTCCAGCCTGGCCTTGGGCACTGCCAGGGATCCAGGGGCAGCCACAGCTTCTCTGGGAATCTGTGCCAGGGCCTCCCATCCTCCCAGGGAACAATTCCTTCCCAATATCCCATCCAGTGGGAAGCCATTCCCTGTGTCCTGTCCCTCCATGCCTTGTCCCCAGTCCCTCTCCAGCTCTCCTGGAGCCCCTTTAGGAGCTCTGAGCTCTCCCTGGATCCTTCTCCTCTCCAGGTGAGCACTCCCAGCTCTCCCAGCCCGGCTCCAGAGCCCCTGGAGCAGCTCCATGGCCTCCTCTGGATTTGTTCCACCTGATGCTGGCCCCGGGGCTGGGTGCTCGTGCTGCCCTGCATGGCCTCAGGTGACATTTTCCTTGTGCCCTGTCCCCAGAGCTCTCTGCAGCCCTGACAGCAGCACTGGGGGCCAGCACGAGCCCGGCATCCAACGGGAAGGAATTTCCCCCCTGGGACAAGGAATGGGAGCTCTGGCCAGGCAGGAGCGAGCCCGGGGCTGCTGAGGCCCCCAGCCCCTCCCTGTGCCACCCTCTGAGCTCGCTGCCTGTTTAGCAAACACTGGTTTCCCTCCCCGGCCTGGGTGCTGACAGCTCCTGATGTTCCTCGGCCGTTTGTCACTTGTCACCTGCAGATTAGGAGGTGTTTAAGGAGGGGACAGCCCCGTCCCAGCCCTGGCTCTCCGTGCTCCTGCTTAATCCGGGTTTGTCTCTGCCGAGAAATGTTTGTGTTGGACTCTGCCGGGGTCGATCTCCGTGCTGATAGCAGCATCTCAGCCGGGGATGGAGGGCTCTCCCGGGCTCCTGCAGGATTTGTGGGAGCTGGCAGGGGTGGGGGGCTCCATGTCCACCCCCTGTGAGCCTCTGGAAAGCGCTGGCCCTGGAAAATCCACTCTGCAGAGGTGGGATGTCACTGCTCTTCATCGAGCCACTGGTTTGACTGGGGCTGGGGGCTCCACATCCTCCAGCTCTCCCTGGGGTTATCCCATCCTCCAGGGAATTTTGGTCGCCAGGTTTGGGTGTGCTGAGTGGTAACACTGGTCCAGTGACACAAACTGGGGTCCAGTGACACAAACTGGGGTCCAGCAGCCTTCCTGGAGAGGACAAAGTGCTGCTTTGTGCCTTCTCCTACTAGTTTTTATTTTGGTTTCTTTTCTCTGGCAAGGAGCTGCTTCTCCAGGGCTGAACTTGTGTGACTTTGGTGGGAAAATCCCCCTGGAATTCAGTGCTTTGGCTGTGGGAGAGGAGTTTCTTGTTGGTTTCCCTTCCTGGCTACATAAAATGGCTTCAAATCAAAGAGAGTGGCTTTAGATGGGATATTGGGAAGGAATTCCTGGCTGGGAGGGTGGGGAGACCCTGGAATAGAATTCCCAGAGCAGCTGTGGCTGCCTCTGGATCCCTGGGAGTGTCCAAGGCCAGGTTGGGATGGGATGAGCTTTGAGGTCCCTTCCAGCTCAAGCCACTGTGGGATTCTCTGGCCAGGGACTGTGAGGGAAACTGGAGCCCACTAAAAACTGGTGTCTCTTCCTCTGGAAGGCCCTGGGGCCTTTCCCCTTCACTCACCTCACTGCTGGGATGAGCTGAGCACTCTGGGTGTGGGATAAGTTCAGTCCTTCCCAAAAAGAGCCAGGAAATGGTTCATTCCCTGCCTGGGGCTGGAGGCAGGGAGGAAGGGATGGGCTGATCATCCTGTGTGAGTGGGACAGGCAGGGGGCTTTGGGATCTGAAACCCTCCTGGAAGTGAGCAGGAGAAGGATGTGGAATGAGCCCACAGGAGGCTGATAACTGCTGGTTTGGGATTTGGAGAAATCCCAAATCTCTCCCCCTCTGCTTGGTGCTGGAGGACTGTGGCCTGTCTGGAGCACTGACCCTGGAGAAAGGATCTGGGTCTGAGGGATCTGGGAAGAACCCTCAGCCCTCTGTGGGAATCTGGGAGAGGTGGAGGCAGGACAAGGGAGAGGTGCAGGACATTTGTGAGCACAGTGCCATCGAAGGGGCTGTGCCTCAGCCTCCCCTGGACAGCTCTGTACTTCCCATTTGTCTCTTCTTTCCAAAGAGGTTTCCCTGCCTCTCCTTGGATGGGGCACCACCCATGGTGGGCAACCACCAACCCATGGTGGGCAACCACCAACCCTTGGTGGGCAACCACCAGCTGCTTCCATGTCATGGTGTGTGGGGTGGGAGGAGACACCGGTGGCAGGAGGGCTCTGGGGGCCTCTGGGGAGCTCTGGGGGTGCTGCCCTCCTCAGCCAGGGGTTTTTGGGGGTCTTTGTGGTGGCTGTGCCCCGGGGGAGGCCACCCCACTAACCCAGCCCTGTCTCCCCCAGCTGCACCCCATGAGGATGGACCAGCGGATGCCGCCGCTCATCCTGGAGGTGAGTGGCTGCCCCCCTCCCTTGCCCTGCATCCTGCTGCTCCCCTGGGGAAGAGGAACCACAGAAGTCCCCAAAAGACTGAGCTGGGACATTCCCCACCCTCCCCTGCCACTCCCATCCACTCCTGCTGCCGCCCCTGCTGCCAGCTGGGACAGGTCCCTCCACCTCTGCCGTGCTGGCACAGCTGTGTCAGCGGGTCCCTGGCACCTCTGTGGCTCGTGGATCCCTGCAGCTGCCACAGCAGTGACAGCCAGGGCCACCTGAGTGCTGCAGTGGCACTTGGGCACCTCGGTGGCGCTGATCCTGAGCTGGGCAATTTGCAGGATCATGGAATTGTTTGTTTTGGAAAAGCCCCCTAAGACCAGCAAGTCCAATCACCACTGACCTGTGTCCCCAGGTGTCACATCCACCTGGCTGTTAAATCCCTCCAGGGATGAGAACTCCAGGCAGGGCTGGACAACCCTTTTTGGAGAAGATTTTCCCAGTATCCACCCTGAGCCTGCCCTGGCCCAGCCTGAGGCCGTTCCCTCTCCTCCTGTCCCTGTTCCCTGGGAGCAGAGCCCGACCCCCCTTGTGTCAGGGACCACAGGGTTCCTCCTGAGCTCCTTTTCTGCAGTCTGAGCCCCTTCCCAGCTCCCTCAGCCCCTGGATTTGGATGGGGCACTGGTTGGGAAGTGCTTTGGGGTCAGTGTTTCCCAGGTGTTTCTGGGCCACAAACACAAAGTTCCCGTTTCTCCCTGTGGGAAGACCACTGGTGCTTGGGATTCCTGCACAGTGGAGAATTCCACGGGGTGGGATTGTTCTTCTCCAGGACCTGCACACACAGAGAGACCAGTGGGGCACAGCTGGTGCCCTTCTGTCTGGTGACAGCCACTGCTGCCCCTCACCACCCCTTTCTCCAGGAGCCTGGATGAGAATTACTGTGGTTTTTTAATGGAAAAACCGGACAAAGACTGTGCTCTGCAGGAGGGGTGGGTTTGGAGGTTGGGGACACCAAACAGGGGACAGGCAGAGGACAGGAGGTGTCCAGCTTTGGGATCCGAAATTCGGGCTCTCCATGGAATCCTTTCCTTTGGAAAGGCCCTCTGAGCTCCACACCTTTCCCTGTTTGTGTTCCTGCCCGCTCTCCTGGGCAGAGGGACCTTCCCTTGGGAACTGGAGGTGAGAAAGTGAAATGCCAGAGATAAGGGAAGCGGGGAAGGAAAAGGCTCCCAGCGCCTTGCCCTGCCCCTGCTCCTGCCAAGTGGGGCCGTTCATGGCTCAGGAATGCGCGGCATCCCGAGCTGCCCGAGGGAGCTGATTCCCGAGGGAGCCCGGCCCTGCCAGCCGGGAGCTCGGCTCCAAGGCTCTCCCGAGGGAGGGAACCCGCCTGGGCAGCAGGGAGGGACTGGGGGCTGGAGCTCTCCACCAGGATGGAGTGGAGGTGAGGGTGTCCAGGTCCCTTCCCTGCCTCCTGCTGATGCCTCGGGGGCACCAGGGATGGGATCCAGGGAATGGCTGGAGCTGTGCTGGAGGGTTGGGTGGGAGATCAGGGAAAGGTTCCTCATCCAGAGGGTGCTGGCACTGCCCAGGCTCCCCAGGGAATGGGCACAGCCCCGAGGCGGCCAGAGCTCCTTTGGTCAGTCAGGGTGAGGTTTTTGGGATCTGTGCAGGGCCAGGGGCTGGACTGGGGGATCCTGGTGGATCCCTTCCCACTTGGATATTCCATGACTCCTCGAGTAGCTTCAGGCTCTGCCTGAGGGAGGGTTCCTTCCCCAGAGGGGCTCTCTGAGCTCCCTTATCCAGGACAGGATCCTGCAGGACCCCCAAGTCTGACGAGGACGGACGTGTCACAGCTGGACTCGACGACCTTTGAGGTCTTTTCCACACATAACAAATCCCTGATTCCGCGGGATCCCGCAGGCTGTGAGCACACACCAGTCCCAGCCCGGCCCTTCCCAGCCCCTTCCCGCTGGCAGAGGGTGGATTTGTGGCTGTCCCCGTGCCTGGGTGAGAGCCAGCTCAGCCATGTGTTGCCAGCAGGGCTCCCGGAGGTGCAAAGGCTCTTTGAATGAGCTGGAAGCTCCGTGATCCCTTCCCTGGAAAGGGCGAGGAAGTCTCTTGGCTCCGGCCCAGCTTTGTTACGAGCCCTGGGGTGGCAGCAGGGCTGACTTTGGCCCATGGCACTGTGGTGACACAGTTCAGGGCTGGAAACCTCGGCTCAGGGCGTGGGCTGAGCTCAGCTCCCGCTCCTGGAGTGCGCTGCGGGCTCTGCCAGGGAGACCTGGTGCTTTTCCAGCTGCTCTCCATAAGGAATGAGGCTCCGAGGGCTTTGACACTTGGAGAACCACGTAATGAAGGGCTGGAGCTGTGCACGAGGGCTTCAGTGCTGGGATCTGCAGCCACAGCGAGCAGAACCTGACTCACCCAACGCCAGCAGATGGATTTCCTCGTGGATTGCTCCAGCAGGGTGCTGGGTTGTTGGGCCTGGATCCAGTGGGATGCCCCAGCAGGCAGGAACCTGGAGGGACGGGAAGCAGGAGGGGAAGGAACCAGAGCCAGAGGTTCTGGTAACTCGGAGGAGCCAGGCTTGTAAAAACAGCCCTGTAAAAACAGCACTAACCCAAAGGTTAGGCCAGGGCTGAGTCATTACCCAGGTGAGGCAGGAAAGGCAGGAACCCTTCCCATTTTAGGCTCAGAGCCCACTGAATTATGGCAATGTCACTTAGATTTCTGGGCCCAAATTATTCCCAATTAATTACAGATATTGCCCTAGAATTCCTCAGTTCCTTAAAGAGACTGTCCCAGGATAAAACACTCCTCAGGCTGCTGAGTTTAAAGCAGATCAGAGCCAGCATGTCCAAGGTGGGCTGCAGATCCCACGTCCCAGAGGTGTGATCCTGGCTGGACTCATCCCATTCCCAGTGCTCAGTCCTGCTGGTGCTGTGGCCAAAGCTTTGTACCCAAATCTTGCCTCCTTTTGTCAGGCTTGATTTCTGTCCTACCTGCATCCTCTCCCTGGCTGCCCCGTGTTATCAGGGAGAGAGGGAGGGGGGAAGTGGGGCAGAGGACGCTGATTCAGCCCCGGAGACTCTGCCTGAGTCAGACCCGGAGCTAAATCACCTCGGCTCAGGTTCCCGGGCCGTTCCTGCTGCCGCCTCCACTTCCTGCTCGCTCAGTCCCCGCTGGACACTGCCCTCCCCCAGCGGGTGCCAAGGGCTCCTCTCCAGCCCCCCTGTCCGTGTTTTTGCCACAGGCACGCTCGGAGATGGACAAGTACCTGTCCAGCGAGGTGCCGCCCATCCCGCTGCTGCCGGACAAGAAGTACCGGCGGGAGAGCGCCTCGGTGGTGGACGAGTTCTTCTCCACGGAGAAGCCCAGCTCCACTCCCTACAGCGTGAACATCAACGTCATCCTGCCCGACACCACCCACCTGCGCACGGGGCTCTACCGGCCCCCCAAGCCCGTGGGCCCCTTCCCGCAGATCAAAACCGAGCCCGGCTCCGGCTTCTCCCAGCCCTGCTCGTCCGCCTCCGGCCCCACGCAGACCCTGCCCGACTTCACCAGCGTGTTCAGCATGCCCCAGGCCGTCAACAACATCTTCATCAAGCAGGAGATGCCCGCCGAGATCCCGTTATCCGCGCACCCGCAGCAACCCCAGCTCTTCCCGCTGCCCCTGGGCGGTGCCAGCGCCGACATTCCCGCCCTGGCGTCCTCGTCCAGCAGCACCACGGCCATCAGCTGCCTCAGCGGGGTCACCATGGCCACGGGCTCCGTGGCTGGCGTGGCACACAGGCCCGTGCAGGGGCCCCTCAAGCAGTACCCACCCGTGGGCCAGGGACAGGGGAGCTTCGGGAACATCCCCGGGCAGTTCTACCCCTCCCCGGCGGTGACGCTGCCGCCCTCGCCCCCCAACTCGCAGCCCGGCAGCCCCGAGAACCAGCCCGAGCTCATCAACACCATCTCTCCCCCGCCCTCCTACGAGGCCACCTTCGGACTGAAGCTGGTCCAGTCGTCCCAGATGCCCCCAGTGCCCGGCGGCGCCGGGGGCCTCTCCCAGGGCCACGTGGTGATGCAGCCCCCCAAGTACAACCGGCGCAACAACCCCGAGCTGGAGAAGAGGAGGATCCACCACTGCGACTACCCAGGTGGGCTCCTGGGGGGCTTTGGGGGTCTCCTGGCACCCCGAGGATGGGGGGGCCTCCAGGGAGGGTGATCTGAGATCCTTTAGGGATGAAGCTGTGGATGGAGCCCCAGGGAAGTGGGAGGGAGAAGAAGAGGTTGATCCCAGCAGCACGGTGTGGTTCCTGTTTTGTGTCCTTCCCTCTCCCTTCACACTCTGGCAAAAGTGGCTCAGTGAGGCAGAGAGCTCCTGCAAAGCCAGGGATGCTCCTGAGGATCTGTTCCTGGGGATCTGTTCCTGGGAATCTGCTCCTGGGAATCTGTTCCTGGGGATCTGTTCCTGGGGATCTGCTCCTGAGGATCTGTTCCTGGGAATCTGCTCCTGAGGATCTGTTCCTGAGGATCTGTTCCTGGGGATCTGCTCCTGAGCTGCTGCTCCTGGGAATCTGCTCCTGAGCTGCTGCTCCTGGTCTCTCCCAAGCCCGAGCAGCCACACGAAGCCACTCTGCCATTCCCACTGACCCTTCCTTTCCCTCTCTCTCGCAGTGGGTGGAAAACCAGCAGGGAATTCCCACCAAGAGTCCTGCTGGACTCTCTGTGTAGCCCCAGTTGTGACCTTCCAAAGAGGCCATGAACTGGATATCCCTGTGCCTCCCTTCCATGGCTCCATGTGCTGCATTCCAACCCAGTCATGGAAAGGGCCTTAAGGCCCATCCAGTCCCATCTCCTGCCATGGGCAGGGATGCCTTCCACTATCCCAGTTTGCTCCAAGCCCTCAAGCTGGAGACCAGCCCAGAGAAGCTGTGACTGTTCTGGACCCCTGGAAGTGTCCAAGCCCAGGCTGGATGGGGCTTGGAGCACCCTGGGATAATGAGAGCTGTCCCTGCCCATGGAAAGGGGTGGCACTGGATGAGTTTTCCTTGCAAAAACCAGCCTGGGATTCCATGGCACACATCAGGGGAGCAAAGCCCACGTGAGAGGTCCCAGTGAGAGCAGTCTGAGGGCTTGGAAATGGAGCCAAGACACACCTCCCACTTCCTGGGCTGAGCCCCAGTGCTGACCAGTTGTGGATTAGCAAACACTTTTCCCATGGGGGTGTGTGAATGAGGAAAGTCACTTCCTAACTGCCTGTGTGAGATTTATGGACTCTCTCCATGGCATGGGAGTGGCTGGAGGTCAGCCCAGAGGCTCTGCCTGCCCCAGATCCTGTCTCCAGCCG
This sequence comes from Notiomystis cincta, assembly GCA_013398075.1. Classification (NCBI taxonomy): domain Eukaryota; kingdom Metazoa; phylum Chordata; class Aves; order Passeriformes; family Notiomystidae; genus Notiomystis; species Notiomystis cincta. Next base: position 12,396 of record VZRX01004767.1, read on the forward strand.
TGGTTCCAGGAGCTGCATAAGAGCAGGACAGGCTGAGGGAGCTCTCTCTGTGCCCACACCTTCCCACCCTCTGGCATCCTGAGGACCAGGGGCTTCCTGAGCCAGAAGCTGCCAGTGGTTGATGGCTTGTGGTGAATTTTTTATCCTCTGCTGGTCATGGTGGGGACATGAATGGTGGAATTAGACCTGTGACAGATTCCTCATTCTTGTCTGACTGCTCAGACTTATCCTGCAGGGTTTGCATCAAGGCAAAGCTGTTTTTAGCAAGATTTTGGTCTCTGCTGCCAGAAAAAAAGAAAAAAACCCAACCCAAACCCAGTCTGTGCTGAACAAATCCTGGCTCTGTACATGCAGAGAAAGAGCAGGGATCCATATGATCCTTCCCTTGAAGGTTCAGCTGGAGGTGATTCCAGTCAGGAATAAAGCTGGTCTGTGTGAGGAAGTGAAGGGGGCTTGGAGAATTCACACCTGGAACTGGATGAACTTGGGAGACCTCTGGATGGGAGACCCCGTCTAGAACCTTCCAGTGCCTGAAGGGGCTCCAGGAGAGCTGGAGAGGGATGGGGAACAAGGGATGGAGGGACAGGACACAGGGAATGGCTTCCACTGCCAGAGGGCAGGGCTGGATGGGATATTGGGAAGGGATTGTTCCCTGGGAGAGTGGGGAGGGGGCTGTGGCTGCCCCTGGATCCCTGGCAGTGTCCAAGGCCAGGCTGGACATTGGGGTTTGGAGCAGCCTGGGACAGTGGGAGGTGTCCCTGCCATGGCAGGGGTGGGATGGGATGAGCTTTGAGGTCCCTTCCATTCCATGATTCCATGATCTCTCCCAGGTGTGAGGGGCTGCCAAGGCCCCAGAAGCAAAACCAAACAGGGCCACCACCCCTTGTCCCTCCTGCCAAGCCGGGGAAAAGCAGCTCCTGAGCAGGACAGGACCAAGAGGCTCCCTTGGGCTGGCTGGGAACAGGGGTTGAAAATGTCCCTGTGCTGCTTGTGCAGGTCATGAACATTCAAATTCTTATTTGAATGTGCTCATCAAACACAAAGCAGCAGGGCCAGAAAGGGCAGCAGAGGCTTCCTTGAGCTTTATCCAACCGAAACTTCCCAGGAATTGAAGTCGACTCCTTTTGAGGCACCTGCTGTTGGAACCTTTCCCCAGTCGTGGTGTTCCTGTTAAACCCTGTCTTTGATGAAACCTGTTCTTGCTGAGCTTGTGAAAACACTTCCCCCTGGCTCTGTTCTGGGACCTGGAAGCCAAATTGTGACAGTCCCTGGCTGTTTCCTGCTTCCTGGAACGTTTGTACCACGTCTGCTGGGCCGCACTGCTACAGCACCCAGCCTTGCAGAGGGGCACCGGCTGTGGCTGGACCCAGAGAGACAAAGGGCAGCTCAGGGCCAGAAATGGGGGGAATTGAGTGCAATTCCTGGGGGTTTGAACCTCTGTGCTTGACTCTTCCCACCCAATTCCCAGCACAATTCCCACGGGTGGCAGGAGAAGGTGTTAAAGCCTGTCTGCCTAAGAGCAAACCCTCTTTAGTTAATGCTGAGCCCAAGCCAGGCTTATTTGCATGGCCCAGCTCTGTCCCTCCCCTCAAATATCAGAGTTTGTTTGAGCAAGGGCCTCTGTCTCACGGGGAAATTGTGATTTTTTTCCTATCCTTGCAGGTTGCTCAAAGGTTTACACCAAGAGCTCCCACCTGAAGGCACATCAGAGGACTCACACAGGTAAGAGCAGCTCCAGGAAATGCTGCCAGCCTCAGGTACCAAAACCTCCCAAAAGGGGAGGGTTAGATGAGATATTGGGAAGGAATTCCAGGCTGGGAGGGTGGGAGGCCCTGGCACAGGGTGTCCAGAGAAGCTGTGGCTGCCCCTGGATCCCTGGAAGTGTCCAATGCCAGGCTGGACATTGGGGCCAGGATCACCCTGGGATGGTGCAAGTTACTGTGGTGCAAGAGGAGCTTTAAGGTCCCTCCCAAGCTGATCTGTTCCTTGATTCTGTGATTTTTTGTCACTCTGAGCTCTTCCCTTGAGATGTCCCAAATCCTGCCTGGGCTGATCCTGCTGATCCTACAGGAAGTTTGTGTAAGGCCTGCACTGCACATTTAGGATCTCTGAGGAGACCAGGGCATCTCTTGAGTGTCAAACCCCCCTGTGGCATCCAGGGAGAGGGAGGAACCCCTTGGGTACCACTCCCTCCCAACTCACCCAGGGAAGGGCTCCCAGTCCATGCAGGGACTCATTCCCGAGGGTGCCACGGTGCTCCCAGCACGGAGAGCTCCCAGCCCAGAGAGCTCTCAGCACTGAGAGCTCCCATCCCATCATGGAACAGCTCCCATCCCATCATGGAGCAGCTCCCATCCCAGCACAGAGAGCTCCCAGCCCAGCACAGAGAGCTCCCAGCCCAGCACAGAGAGCTCCCAGCATGGAGCAGCTCCCATCCCAGCACTGAGAGCTCCCAGAACAGAGAGCTCCCAGCACTGAGAGCTCCCATCCCATCATGGAGCAGCTCCCAGCCCATTATGGAGCAGCTCCCATCCCAGCACTGAGAGCTCCCACCCCAGAGAGCTCCCAGTATAGAGAGCTCCCAGCATGGAGCAGCTCCCATCTCAGCACAGAGAGCTCCCAGCATGGAGCAGCTCCCATCTCAGCACAGAGAGCTCCCAGCATGGAGCAGCTCCCATCTCAGCACAGAGAGCTCCCAGCATGGAGCAGCTCCCATCTCAGCACAGAGAGCTCCCAGCATGGAGCAGCTCCCATCTCAGCACAGAGAGCTCCCAGCATGGAGCAGCTCCCATCTCAGCACAGAGAGCTCCCAGCATGGAGCAGCTCCCATCTCAGCACAGAGAGCTCCCAGCATGGAGCAGCTCCCATCTCAGCACAGAGAGCTCCCAGCATGGAGCAGCTCCCATCTCAGCACAGAGAGCTCCCAGCATGGAGCAGCTCCCATCTCAGCACAGAGAGCTCCCAGCATGGAGCAGCTCCCATCTCAGCACAGAGAGCTCCCAGCATGGAGCAGCTCCCATCTCAGCACAGAGAGCTCCCAGCATGGAGCAGCTCCCATCTCAGCACAGAGAGCTCCCAGCATGGAGCAGCTCCCATCTCAGCACAGAGAGCTCCCAGCATGGAGCAGCTCCCATCTCAGCACAGAGAGCTCCCAGCATGGAGCAGCTCCCATCTCAGCACAGAGAGCTCCCAGCACTGAGAGCTCCCATCCCATCATGGAGCAGCTCCCAGCCCAGAGCAGCTCCCAGCACAGAGCTCCAGCACAGCTCCCCTGGGCCCAGCCCAGCTCCGTGACACTCGTGCATTCGAGCACCGGCGCCCTCATTAAGACATTTATTATACCTGAAACCTTATCAGATCCCCAGGTAGTCCAGGAACCATCAGTGCCCTCATAAATCTCTTTTATAGGAGGGCTGATCTTTACTGAGAGCAATTAAGCTGGGCCCAGAGTTCACTTCTCCTTTTTATGAACAACGACCAAACCTCGTTCTGTGGCTGGGAATTGGTTCTTGCTCTTGGCTCCGTTCCTTCCTCCCCTTATCAGCCCTTCAAACAAAGAATTTCACTTTGTGCATGAGCCACGATATTTCTTTGGCAGGGGCTGGGGAGGAGGGGGCTGGAAAACAGCACAGAAGGGGTGGAAAAAAAAAGGAACAGGAAGGATGTTGTCCCAGAGCTGGGTGATGATAGGGATTTATCACAGTCTGGAATCAGGGCTTTAAAAGTGAATTAAATTAAGTGTCTCTTGTCCCTTGTGTTTGGGAGCACAGGGTTTAGCTCTGTGGCCAGGATGTGAGCCCTGAGTTAGGCACCTCCTTACCCATCTCACAGAAAGGTGTGCACAGGAACACTTGGGTGGGTTTGAAATCCAGTAAAACCCGGTGTTTTTTCCAGGTTTCTCTGCAATCAGGCAGGAAATCCAAGTGGCTTTGCCTCCTTCCCTTCCCCTGCTGTGAGAGGGAAGGGCAGAGAGGTGAGGGAGGGCTGAGCTGAGGAGTCAGGAGAGCTGTGGTGGTGTGGGATGAGCAGAACCCTGGGAATCCAATCCAGAGCCATCCTACAACCCAGGATCTCTGCATCCAAAGCTTTTAAGCCTCGTTTTGCTTTGGAGGCCTCAGCCTTGCTGATCTCATCCTGAGAGCTGCAAGAGCAGGGACTCACCCCAAATCCTGCCTCAGCTCCATCACCCGAAGGGTTAAAAATATCCCTTCTCCCATTCCCTGGCTGAGAAATCCACGATCTGGGAGCTCTTTCCTTGTGGTTTCCGTTGCCATGGGCCGGGTGTTTCCCTCTGCTGGAGCCAACATTCATTTCCTGGGTGCCATTGTGAGGTTAAATATAAACCCCCGGGGCCGGGAATGCCACCTCGGGTCCTTTGTCTGAGCCCGCCCTGCCGTGCTGTCCCGGCAGAGGCAGCCAGCTCCTGGCACAGTGGGAGACCTGGGACAGACAATGGGACACCTGGGACAATGGGAGACCTGGGGCAGTGGGAGACCTGGGATAATGGGAAACCTTGGCTCTCTGTCCTGGAGACCGAGCTGGCATTGTGTGAAAGCAAAGGGCCTCGGTGGGGTTGACCCAGCCAGGTGACCTGGAGGGGACAATGTCTGGGCTGCAAGGGGCAAATCCTGCCCTTGGGAATATCCAGGTTTTGGGAATATCCTGGCTTTTGGCAAATCCTGCCTTTGCTTGGCATATCCCAAGTCCTGCGAACCCCCCTCCAACTCCTCATGAGTCCTCTGCAAGTGCTGTGTTTACCTGAGCCATAAAAATACCCCTCCCTTTCCCATGGAGCAGCATCCAGGGGTTTTCTGGAGGAGCAGGATGTGCTCGTGCTGCTCTGCCTCCTCCAGGTTCCTGTCTCCATGGTTTTGTGGGTTTCCTGCTGTGGGCAAAGCCCTGGAGATCTTGCTGTGCCTGATTTCACTTCCCAGGGCCAAATGTGGCATTCCCAGCCCTGGAATTACTCGAGGCCAGGTTGGACAGGACTTGGATCTGGTCTGGTGGAACCTGGTCTGGGGAACAGGGGCTTTCCAAGCCAAGGCATTCCAGGATTCCCTGGTTCTGAGGAGCAGCCTGTGGGAGGAAGGGCTCCCTGGGAAGAGTGGGGAGGAAGGAATCTGTGGAAGTTGGTGCAGTCCCTGGAAGTCGCTGTAAGAATCCCTGGAAGTTGGTGGAACCTGGTCTGGGCAGGGCGGAACGTGAAGGGCTTTAAGGTCCCTTCCAAGCTGAGCTGTTCTGGGATTCCCTGGTTCCACGGGAGAGGAAGGGCACCCTGGGCAGCATGGGGAGGAAGGAATCCCTGGGAACTGATGCAGGAATCCCTGGGAGTCGGTGCAGGAATCCCTGGAAGTCGGTGGAACGTGACGGGTTTCCAAGCCAAAGCATTCCAGGATTCCCTGGATCTGTGGAGCAGCCTGTGGGAGGAAGGGCTCTCTGGAAGCGCGGGGAGGAATCCCTGGAAGCACGGGAGGAAGGAAGGAATCCCTGGAAGCACGGGAGGAAGGAAGGAATCCCTGGAAGCGGGTCGGGGCAGGGCCCACATGCCCGTGCACGCGAGCTGCGTGCGGACGTGCGCTCCCGCCGCGCCGCTGCGCCCGGCAACTGGCCCGGGAAAGGGTAAATATTTGAGGTCGGGAATGTCAGCACATTCCCTGAACTCTGCCTGCTTGTTCAGGCTGTTAAGAGCAGCGCTAATATTTGAGAGCACCACGCCCTGCGCGGGGACAGGGCTGCAGCCAGGGTTCAGCCCGGCTGGAAGTGGCCGCGGGCTTTTCCAGCCCAGTTCCCAGCCGGCTGGGAAGGTGCCCGGGTGAATGGATTTCGGTTGGGAATGGGTGTGTTTGGGAGGGAGGGGGAGAGGGCACAGGGATGACATCACCTGAGCGCTCCAGGGAAACACAATGCGTTGTGTACAGAGCTGCTGGCGGAGCGTTAGGTCACGGAATCCTGGGATGGTTTGGTATGGGATGGGAATTTAAAGGCTGTCTGATCCTTTAGGGATGCCTTCCACTAGACCAAGTTGCTCCAAACCCCATCCAACCTGGCCTTGAGCACTTCCAGGGATGAGGCAGCCACCAATATTGGATGGCGGTTTCAAAAACATTCAGATTTTTCAGATTGAAATCTACATTTTGACCCCTTTCTTCCTCCTGGTGCCTCCCACCACTCACACCTTCCTTAGGAATTTTTATTTAAAAAACCCCAGGGGGTTTTTTTTGGCCAGAAACAGCACTAAAAACAAGCCTAGAGAGAAAAGCAGGAGGCAGCTCCATCGCTCGGTGCCCCCGGGCTGCGCTCACCGGGGAGCCCCGGCAGTGCCGTGGCGGGCGGGCACCCCCCGAGGCCAGGGCGTGTTTGTGGGGCGCTGGGGCCACGTGTGACCCGTGGCTGTCCCCTGGCCAGGCGAGAAGCCCTACAAGTGCACGTGGGACGGCTGTGACTGGCGCTTCGCCCGCTCCGACGAGCTCACCCGGCACTACCGCAAGCACACCGGCGCCAAGCCCTTCAAGTGCCTGGCCTGCGGCCGCTGCTTCTCCCGCTCCGACCACCTGGCCCTGCACATGAAGAGGCACCAGAATTAGGAGCAGCCCCCCTTCCCAGTTCTCCGAGAGCAGCTCAGACTCTTCCCTGCTCCCCGAAGGGAAGAACCTGTACATAGGAACGACCCCGAGGCGGCAGGAGAGCCCCTGCCCGCCTGGCCCCGACTCTGCCCGGTCTTACAAGGGGTGGGAGCCCACCCAGCTCGTTTCAAACACTGCAGACTGATCTCCTGACGAGGCTCCTGGTGCCACCAGAGCTTGGATTCCCAAGGGCTTCCTTCCGGCCATCCTGGTATTTCTTTGTCACCCAGGAGCGACTTCGTGTCTCGAGGCCTTTCGGGATGGTTTTTGTCCCCTTGGTGAGGCCCAGGAGGATGTGACAGCTTGGCTGGGACAGGTCTCACTTGGACTCTCTTGGATTGTCCCATGGCATGGCCGTGGATGTGACTCTGTGTGACCGTGGACGTGGCATTGGTGCCATGGTGTGACCATGGGTGTGACACCAGTGCTGGGGTGTGACCATGGATGTGACACAGTCCCCCATGGTGTGACCATGGATGTGGCACTGGTGTGAGCATGGATGTGACACTGTCCCCCATGGTGTGACCATGGATGTGACACCAGTGCTGTGGTGTGACCATGGATGTGGCACTGGTGTGAGCATGGATGTGACACTGTCCCCCATGGTGTGACCATGGATGTGGCACTGGTGTGAGCATGGATGTGGCACTGTCCTCCATGGTGTGACCATGGATGTGACACCAGTGCCATGGTGTGACCATGGATGTGACACCAGTGCCATGGTGTGACCATGGATGTGGCACTGTGTCCCTTGGTATGACCATGGATGTGGCACTGGTGTGACCATGGATGTGACACTGTCCCTCATGGTGTGGCCATGGACATGGCACTGTGTCCCTTGGTGTCACCATGGCTGTGACACTGTGTCCCTTGGTGTCACCATGGCTGTGACACTGTCCCTTGGTGTCACCATGGATGTGGCACTGGTGTGACCATGGATGTGGCACTGTGTCCCTTGATGTGACTATGGATGTGACACTGTCCCTTGGTGTCACCATGGATGTGGCACCGGTGCCACAGTGCAGGAACAGGAGCCGTGCCCAGGGCTGGTGGGCGTGACAATCCCAGTCTCTGTGGGGGCATAGAAAACAGACCTGTGACAAACTCACCCTTCAAACGAGGGACAGCACAAAAGCAGGTGACAGAAGTGTCCCCTGTGTCCCACTGAGCCCAATCCTGGCAGCCAATTTGGGACAGCGAGCGCCTGCCCTGCCTGGCCAGGTTTTTATGGTTGTGTCCTTAGCATTTCTGCTTCCAAGAGGAATTTGGACTTCAGGTGTCTCTGGGAGGACCAGCCTGGGTTTGAAGCCACCCAGGGGACGGCAGAAGAGCCCCTGCTGAAGGTCTGGTGTCCCAGAACCCACCAGTGGTGCCCCAGAACCCACCAGTGGTGCCCTTCTCCAAAATCCTCCCCCGAGGACTCGGTGGCCGCCAGTCACACCGGGCCTGTGCTGCTGCCGTTCCATCAGATGGGGAAAAAAATTGTTAGAAAAGGGAAAAAAAGCATCTTTGAAACAAATGTCAATAAATCCTGCAGTTCAGAGTGGAATCACATGACTACCTCACAGGTTCCCCTCCTCCTGCTCCCTAAGCTCCTTCCCCCCATCCCGTGGGATGCACATCCCTGTTCTCCAAAGCCTTCCAGGGGTTAAATTTGGGTGCAACAAGAGCCAGTTCCAAAAGCAGCTGTGAGGGTTGCAGATAAATCAGGACCAAATAATGGGCCCGCTGTGTCCAACAGAATATTGATTTCTTCCACACCATCCTCCTCTCCTGCTTTTCCCTGGATAAATTCGGGTGACACACGGGTTGATGTGTGGGATGAAAGGCCACCATGGCATGGCCAGGTTGGAATTTGGAGGCCACTCCTCTCTGCTGCTGCCAAAGCCACTGCTGGATTCCTGCTTGTCCTGTTCCTTGGATAAACAGACCCAGTCCCAGGAGGGAGGGCAGGAAGGATTTGGGTCCGTGGTGTGCTGGAGGTTTTGGGATGGACGATGGTCCAGCTGTGGCTCTTTGGCCAGGAGCCTCCCAGGCCACCAGGGAGGGTGGGAATGGAGGGGTGGAAGGCCATGGGATTGCCAGATGGTTTTCCCAACAGTCTTCCAGCCCTCAGCACCAACCTCCACGGTCCAAGATGGTTTTTGGGGCATCTCTTGTGGTGGAACCTCCCCAGTGCAGGAGCCAAGCACAGGGCACAGGGTCCCCACCTGTGTCACCACCCGTGGCCCTCCCAGAGGGGTCTCTTCACCCCTCTCTTCCCTTGGAGAAGGAAATCTCCTCTTCCCATCCCCAATTCCCCTCTCTCCCCACCCTGTGATGCTGATGGAGCCCAAAACCAGTTTGCTAAAAACCAGTACAAAGCCAAACCCACCAACAGGCAGCTTGAAATCCGAGGGGAATTGGACAGAATTTTCCTGCTAATCTTGGGAATTTTTTCCCTACAGCCTCTGCTTGTCCTCCCCTGGACTCTGTGTGTGTGTAAATATATAAATATATTTTTTTTTTAAAATTTGATGAGGGGCAGAAGTGTTTTAGCACCCACCCACTGCTCTGTATGCAAACTCCTCCCATGCAAACGCTTCTCTATGCAACAACTTTTTGTTTTTAAAAGTGAGCAAATCCTCGGCTTTTATTCCTTTATTTTTCTATGGACAGAGTGGGCAGCTCTGGGTTTGTGTTGGTGGCCAAGGGCAGCTGTTTTTTGGGGAGAAATCCAGGGAGATGGGGAGTGGTGCTGATGGAGCCTCGTGCCACTCATGACAAATGAAGGTCCCTCCATCCCTGGTCCCCTGGGACACTCTGGAAAAGCTTTGCAAGGAGTGGCTCAAAGGCTGGAATGTGGGTGCCTCCCCTCTGTTTGATAACAGGGAGAAAATTGCTGTAAATAGGCCAAAAGTGCTGTGTGACTTCATGGGTTCTTCCAGGTGATCCTTTATTATCCAAGATGAACACAATGGGAAAGAAACTGGGACCTGGAAATGTGTGTGGGGGGAAATTTCTTTTCCTGGGATGCTGTGTTTGTTCCAGAACCTCTCTCCCCCACCAAACTCCCCCGGGAATATTGATCCATCTCCTGTTTTGTAATAAAATTTTATCACCTGCAGACCTGCTCTGGCTTCTGGTCCTTCCTGCTCCAAGAGCTTTTTCTGCCTTCACCCCCTGCTTTTCCAGGCTTAAGGAAAAGGGGAAATAAAGCTTTTTTTGGGGGGAGAATGGGTGTCCAGGCAGGGAGGGATCTGTGAGTGGTGTGAGCCTGGAGTTGTCCCTGTCCCCATGGGAAGGGAAGGACACCACCCTTGGCTTTAATCCCCTCACCTTTAGGTGCTCCTGTTCTTTATCCTGAGGAGGGACATGGGGCACCCAGGGATCCAGGAAGGAGCTGGAGCAGAGCCAGGAGGGGAGAGGGACAAGGCAGGGACAGGACACCTGAACATTCTGTGACCTCCTGCTGTCCCTGGGGCTGTGCCCTGGCTGTGCCACCAGGCTGCTCCTGCCGAGGTCACCAGGAGGTCACCCTGGTGTCAGGGAAGTTTAGAGGGTGGCTGATTGCTCAAGAGCCCAAAGTGTCCTCCCAGAGTGGGGAAATCCCTGGAGAGGGCATCCCTGGAGAGAGGGCAGACCTGGCTGAGGTCCCTTTGGGCCAACTCCTCCCTGGAACGTCCTCTTCGAGCAAATCTGGCTCAGGGCAGAGAGGGAAGTTCAGGCTCGCCCCTCGGCGGGTTCTCAGCAGAGCAGGATCCCAAAAAGTCCTCCTCCCTCTCCCCCCCGGGGCTTTCCCTGCCTGCAGTGTCCCCCCAGCCCCGTCCCCAGCCCCGTCTTGGCCTCGCTTGTGCTGATGGTGAAGCGAGGGCTGTAAAAGCTGGGTGGATGCATGGACTGTTCCTGCCGGGCTGTTCTTGCTCCAGGAATGCCAAGATCCAGCTGGTCAAGGACAGGCAGGGANACAGGGCTCACAGGGCACGGCCAGGAGGTGACGGCACCAAGTGGAGACTCCTCTTGGCTCTTTTCCTGGAATTCATAAGGAAACAATACTGATGGCACCACACCATGCCCAGGACCTGGAAAACAGATTAAACTCCCTGGGGGAGGCTCAGAGAGGCTCTGCCCTCCCTCTGCTCCAGGGTGATTCCAGAGGGGGAAGCTGGAAGGTCCTGCAGGACAGCAAAGGTCCTGCTCAGCATCACCCTGTGCCCAAGGTCGGGTGGGATGGGTGGGAGAAAACCCAGCCCAGCTTCCCTGGAGCTCTGTGAGGCCCCTGGAGATGCCCCCCCAGCCCGGCAGTGACTTTGAGGGTGGCTTTAATTTTGACCTTTGCTGTGCCGACATCTCCCCTGGCAGATCAGGGCTGCTCTGTTTGATGTGTCCGGGCTGTAAAGTTATCCATTGACTCGGGAAAACACAATTAAAGGCAGGAGGAGCCGCCGGGCGGGTTCTCGAGGAGCTTTGTGGCGCTGGGACACCCGTGTGGCCACTGGCGGCTGCGGCAAAGCCACCGCGGGCTGCGACCTGCGGGGACAAATCCCGGCTCCAGCACCCGCTGGAAGGCGCCAGGGAGAGCTGCAGCAGGCTGGATTTTGGGCAAGGCGGCAGAGGACGCTCCCGTGGCCGCTCCCAGCCCGGTGGGAACGGGCCGTGCTTGCCGTGACAGCGGCCACGAGCGCTGCCCTTCAAACCCTGCCCTTATCTCCTTTATCCCGAGGACTATCAACCCCTCGAGTCCCCCGCTGCAGCCCAGGCCATTAAAGTTAACGATTACCCAAAGCGAGTGTTTATTTGGGATAATCCAGGCCCGGGGGAAAGTGAGGGACGGGGGGAGGAAGGCGCTCGGTTCTTTTCTGTGAGATACGGCCCGTCCTGAGGGGCCGGAGTGGTGCTTGAAGGAGATGAATGCTCAAATAACGCACGGCAAACAGCGCGGCCGGGAGAGCTCCGGGAGCCGGGCCGGGAGAGCTCCGGGAGCCGGGATGGGAGAGCTCCGGGAGCCGGGATGGGAGAGCTCCGGGAGCCGGGACGGGAGAGCTCCGGGAGCCGGGACGGGAGAGCTCCGGGAGCCGGGAGGGGGGAGCTCAGGGAGCCGGGACGGGAGAGCTCCGGGAGCCGGGATGGGAGAGCTCCGGGAGCCGGGATGGGAGAGCTCCGGGAGCCGGGACACTCGGTGTTCCCAGCCCGTGGGGACACTCAGCCCATGGGGACACTCGGCATTCTCAGCCTGTGGGGTCATTTGGTGTTCCCATTCCATGGGGACACTCAGCATTCCCATCCGATGGGGACACTCAGCATTCCCATCCCGTGGGACACCTCCCCATCCCATGGGACACTCGGCATTCCAATCCCGTGGGGACATTTGGTGTTCCCATCCCATGGGGACACTCGGCATTCCCATCCCAAGGGCAGACTCTCCCTCTCACGGGGATCCTCGGTGCCCCCATCCCTCGGGGGTTTTATCTCCTGTCAGTGATCCATAGGAACTTTTCCCTGGATTTTTGTCATTTTTGGGGAGAAATCCTCCCTTTCCTGACGCTTTCCCCACTCTCTATCTCCAGTCCCTTCTTCTCTCCTCCCTGTCCCACTCCCTGCTCCCAGCGGCCACGCAGAGGCAGCAGGAGGAGCCAGGACAGGGAATATCCACATCCAAACTTTCCTTGAGGGGCCTCATCTCCCTCCAGCTCCAAAGCTGAACAACCCCAGAGCAGAGGGATCCCAAATCCCAACCCTCCTCCAGACGAGTCACTGTCCCAGAGTAAAACTCCTTTTTTTTTTCACTCCCTGGAAGTGAGAAAGGGCAGGGACACCCCAAAGCTTTTCAGCAGCGGGATCTGAGCCCCCAGTGTGCCCCCAGCACTGGGCAGAGGGACAAACCCTTCCCCTGCCGGTGGTGCCGGGTCCCTCCTGGGCACGTGGCTCGGAGCCTTCCCGGAGCCTTCCCGGAGCCTTCCCGGGAGCCACCGAATCGCGTGGCGGGGCTCACCTGAGCCCTCTAATCCCCTAATCCATCACCAAGGAGACCCAGCGTCACCTGGCTTGTGCGAGCAGAGGGGCCCGCAGAGGGAGAGCTGGCTCTGGCACCCGTGCCAAGTCCCGCTCTGCCTCATCCCGCTGCTCCAGGGCTGGGGGATGGAGCCGGGAGCAAACGCCCTCCCCCAGTTCCCACACCAGTCCCCCCCAGCCCAGGCACCGCGGGACCACTGGGATTTATCCATCCCTGCCTTCCTGAGCATCTTTTCCAGCGCCGCGAGGGTGGGGGTGTCCCCTGGGCACGTTTGGGGAAAAGGAGGACCCCAAACTGCTGCTGGGGGGACACCGAGGGTGTGTCTGCTCTGCCCCAACCCCACCGGGGGCGGGTTGGAGGGACACGGGGCTGGGTGCAGCCAAACTGGGTGAAATTTCGATGAAAAATTCCCTCTGAGGGCTCTAAGAATTGTCCCGGCGAGGCTCCGATCTGTCGCAGGCACCACAAAAACGGGGACAAATCCCGAGCTGGAGCGGATCAGAAGGCGCAGCACACGGGGGAGGGGGGTGCTGGCTTTCCTACAGCCACCGGGAGGAGCACGTGGAGACCGGGTGTGCCGGTTTAGACACAAATCCAGGAGGAAACAACCCGGAAGGGAGTCTCTCTCCTCTCTCCTGCCAGCCAAGCAAGCAGGTCCCGGCAGCACCCACCCCTCACGGGTTCGGGAGAAAGAATTTCTCAAACGAGAGTGAAAAAACCCCTGTTTATTCAACAAAACGAGCTCCCCCCTCCCTTCCCAGAGGTGGAGGCCGATGGGTTTCCCCACAGTTCTCTCACGTGTCCCAGGCCCAAGGCCCGAGCCCAGCCGGGCCCTGCCGGATTGAGGGGTCCCAACCACGAGTCCCAGAGATGGTGAGCTGGTCTCGGACGAAGGAAACGAGCTGAAAAAACCGTCCAGAAAGGAGCAGAAGCCGCAGAAGCAGATCTCCGTTCCTCTCCAGCCGACAGCTGAAAAAAAAAGGTCCAGAGCAACCCCTCCTCCTCCGCTACCAGCAGAGGGAAAAAAGTCTCCAGCCGGGCAAAAGTATGTAAACATTCCGGCTGCAAGGTCAGGCGAGCCGCCGTGAAGAGTCCTCCCGGCTGCAGTCCGAAGGCACAAAAAAACCTTCCAGCAGGCGATGGGGAATACAAGATCATCCCACGACACCGGGATCGGCAGTGAGGGCTCTGCGGGGCCGGGACGGGACAATTCAACCCCCCCGTGTCACTCCGGTCACCTGCTGAACGCACCACGGGAAGGGTGAGGAGAGCGAAGAGTTTCTGAGAGAAAGGGTGAACTCCCGCAGGGAACATCCTGCCCGCTCCAGCATCTCCTGGAGGGGAGTTCAGGGCTGGAGGGCACTTCAGGCCCTGCCTGGGGATCCTCAGGGATGAGAGGGAAGCTCCCATTGCCTCCCAGTGGACTCCAGTTCGGCTGAGACTCAGGGCACGGGTGGATGGAATTTTTCCAGCGGTGCCATCAATCCGTGCCCGTTCCGGTCCCTCCGGCCCCGCGGGCCCCGGGGCCGTGTCCTCCTGCCCGCCCGGAGCGCGGGGGGCGGCTGCGGGACACCGGGGCTGCTCCGGGGCCAGCCCAGCTCCGGGGCCATCCGTGCTCTGGGGACATCCCTGCTCCGGGGACATCCCTGCTCCGGGGACATCCCCACTCCAGGGACATCCCAGCTCCGGGGCCATCCGTGCTCTGGGGACATCCCTGCTCCGGGGACATCCCAGCTCCGGGGATATCCCAGCTCCGGGGCCATCNCGGCATGCCCGCTCCAGGGGCCGCCCGGCTCCGGGGCCATCCGTGCTCTGGGGACGTCCCTGCTCCGGGGACATCCCAGCTCCGGGGATATCCCAGCTCCGGGGCCATCCCTGCTCCGGGGACATCCCAGCTCCGGGGATATCCCAGCTCCGGGGCCATCCCTGCTCCGGGGCCATCCCTGCTCCGGGGACATCCCAGCTCCGGGGCCATCCCAGCTCCAGGGCCATCCCTGCTCCGGGGACATCCCCGCTCCAAGACCATTCCTCCTCGGGGGCCATCCCCGCTCCAGGACCATCCCAGCTCTGGGGCCATCCCAGCTCCAAGGACCATTCCCGCTCCGGGGACATTCCCTCATTCCCTCTCCAGAACCATCCCCGCTCCAGGGACCATTCCCTCTCCAGAACCATCCCCGCTCCAGGGAAATCCCCGCTCCAGGGCCGTGAGTTCTGGGAGCAGGGCTTGCCCCTGGGGCGGTGTCCCCTCCTCCAGCCACGGCAGAGACACTGAGCAGCCCGGGCTGATGGGAGCTGTCCTGGCCCATGGAGAGGGCTGGGAATAAACGGCCTTTGGAGGCGCTTCCAACCCCCCAAACCTGGGATTCTACACACTGTTTTATCCTGAAAACTATTCCGTGACTCTCCGGCAGCTCTGGAGGAGCCAAAGGATTCTGCCAAGGCGTGAGGAAGAGCAGAGGGCATCTTCCTCCTTCCCACCCCTGCACCCAGCCCAGGGCATGAGCCCGACCTTCACCCCTGGATCCTGGGCTTTCCCGGAGCTCCTCTGGCTCCATCCCGCTCCTCTCCCGGCTCCAATCCCACTTCTCTCCCGGCTCCAATCCCACTTCTCTCCCGGCTCCATCCCTCACTTCTCCCGGCTCCATCCCGCGCCTTTCCCGGCTCCAGCCGCCGGTGCCGTTCGCCCTCGCAGCGCTTGGGGCAGCAGAGCCCCGCGCTTGGCCGGAGACTCGTCCTGCCCGGGCTGAGCTTTCCCCGCCCGGGCTGAGCTGAATTTGCGGCCTCTTCCACGCCGCTATCAGGTGTTTATCTACCCCAGAGACCCGGGAAATGTCCCTGTCCTCCCCAGTGCCGAACATCCCGTGCCAGGGTGGCCACTGGGACTCTTCCTGGTGCTCGTGGCTCCAGGATTTTTGGGCAGGAGGATTTGTATCCTCACTCAGTGCTGGGAGGAGCCTTCCCCGGGCTGGCCCTGCTGTAATTACCCCGATGGGGCCGGCAGCCCTCAGGGAGCTCCTGGCAGATCCCATCTCTTCTCCTCCTCTTCCCAAAGCCATCCCAGCCCCATCAGCTGCTCTGAGGCCGCGGGAGGTTCTGCAGAACAACCGAACTTTCCTCTGCAGCTCATTTGGTCTCCAGGGCTTTCCCATCCCTCTTCCAGAAGATTCACGAGCTCTGCCACGGAGCAAAGGGCGCAGCCATCCTGCCTGGATTGTTCCCACGGGGAGAGCGGTTGGAATTAATAACGTTCATCAGCAAGGAGCAGAGGGCTGGGGAGGAATCAATCCGAGCCTGGTGGCATTTTGGGAGGACGGGGACAGCTCTGAAATGTGGCCCAGGGGTGGCTGGCAGCAGCTGCTGGCTGTTAACCCCTGCTGGAGCCAGGGTTTGGGGAGGGAGCTCCTTTGGGAGTCCAGGTTTGGGAAGCTCAGCTCGGAGCTGAGAGCCCACATCCCTCCTGGAGAGCTCTGAGGAGCTTCTCAGGCTTTTAGGGACAGTCCCAAGGCCAGGCTGGAGCAGCCTGAGCTGCTGAGTGGCTTCCCTGCCCTTGGAATGGGGTTGGGAGCAGAGGATCTTTAAGGTCCCTTCTGTTCTGTGATTCCAAGTGATGCAAACCCAGGAACGCTGTGGGAATGAGGAGCAGGGACTGCAGGGACACAGCCTGAAGGGTCCCTATGGATCTGAGCAGCTTTTCCTGCAGAACTGCCCACCCAGGGAGGTCTTTGTGCATCCAGAGCATCCCAGTCCCACTCCCAGGACAAGGGGAACGGCTTTAGACTGAAGGAAGGGAGATTTGGAGGGGATATTGGGAAGGAGTTGTTCCCTGGGAGGAAGCTGAGGCCCTGAGGTTGCCCAGAGAAGCTGTGGCTGCTCCTGGATCCCTGGAAGTGTCCCAGGCCAGGCTCGAGCCACCTGGGATGGTGGGTGTGGAATGGGATAATCCTTAATCCCTCCCATCCCAAACCAATCTCTGACCTTCCTGGTTTCTAAGGGAGGAGGGAATTTTGGAGACAGGTCTCAGGTGCCACTTCCCACCCTGGGGACATAAACTCTGCTCCCAGCCACGGCATCTGGCCATGCTTGGGATGGGTAAAAACCCCCAAACCCTGGAGTGCAGGGGATGAGCTCCAACACATTCCCAGTGGCAGGAGCTCCCCCCTGCTGGTTTTCACTAACTCTGAAATATTAAAGCAATCTGGTTTTTATTTGGGAATTTTTATTGGATTTGCCAGGCTCGGGAAGCCACAGTGACAAACAAACCTGACAGAATCCTATTAGCCCCATTAATCACCATTAAGTGCTAATATCTGTGTTCTCCCTCCTCGGTGATATTAATTAGCACAGCCAGAGGGGGGCAGAGCTCCAGCCCCGATCCTGGACGAGCTCTCAGCATTCCTGGGAAGGGGCTGGGACTGCTCCGAGCTCTCCCTGACTGCCAGAAAATCTTAAAATCTTCCACCAGCACCAGCCTAAGATATCCTCCACTCTGGAGATCCATCCCCAAATTCCAGAGGCAACTCCCACCCTGGTGTCTCTCCTGTCCTGCCTCCAGCAGCTGGAATAGAGGCTGTGCATTCCCAGGGTTTGCTCTGCCTCCTGCAGCAAGGACGGAGCATCCCACAGGGAGAACCCTCTGGTGTTTTGGGTTTGGGGTCTTTTTGGGGTGTGGAATTCCCACCCCCCAGCCCAGGCAGCTCTTCCCACAGTGCAGGGACAGAGCCATCCTGTTCCCAGGAACTGGCAGGATCCTGGGGACTTCATCAGTGTGGATGTGGCACTTGGGGACATGGTGGCCTTGGCAGTGCTGGGGAGAGGTTGGACTCCATGATCCCAAGGGCCTTTTCCAGCTTCAACAATTCCATGGTTTTATAAGGTCCCTTGGAGGCACTGAGCAGCTCCAGCTTTTCCCTGGAGAGGTTCCCCTGGGAGAGAGGAGCTGCTGGAGGCTTCAGCCTGCAGTGTCAGAGATCAAAGCCTTCCCAAACCTTCATCCCAGCGGGAAGGAGAGGAGGGAGGGCACACGGAGCAGCAGCAGATGGGGTGACCTTTGCATCCCGGGCTGAAATGCCAGCCCCAGTGGGAGGGATTGCATCCCAGCCTTCCCCTGCCTGTTCCAGCAGCAGGGATTGCATCCCAACCTTCCTTCTTCCAGCCCCAGTGGGAGAGATTGCATCCCAACCTTCTCTTT
>VZRX01004771.1:0-12144 GCA_013398075.1 Notiomystis cincta
CCACAGCTTCTCTGGGCAAGCTCAGCACGTTAAATTTAAAAGCAAACTCTCAGGTGCAGCAGACACCTGGGGGGGTGATTGCTGTTCTCTGGTGGACTGGAGTTTGGCTGTGAGTAAAAACAGAGCTTGAATAAGTGGTAGAATGAAAGATATTTTCATTCCATACAAAAAAATACTTCCTGAAAAGCCCAAATTTCTGACACAAATGGTGATTTCTCACTCCTGGGTGTTACTTTTACAACCAGGAGCAGGGCATGGGTGAATTCAGGGTGAAGGAAGGAGCTGGAATAGCACCAATCCTAGGGACAAACTCCAGCACTTGAGGAAAAAAGAATACAATCAATTAATAGATAATCAAGTGTTAATAATGGAAATTAATTTGGGGATGAGGGTTGTTAATATTTAAAGATCATTATGATAGATTAAAATTAATCACAGTATTGCCTGTCTATCTGGAGGGATGCTGGGGAGGGATTCAAGTCTGCTCCTTAACACAAGGGATCTGAAACCCACTTCCACATCAGCTGATGTTTTGTGGTTCAGAAGAGATTCAAAAGGTATTTCCTGGGTGTTATCTCCATTTTTTACAAGCATTCAAGGAAAAGAGCATCAATATCTGCAATGAAATACATTTGGAAGGAGTTGAGGTTTGCTTTTGGTGGAGTTTTTAGTTTCTTTTTTTTGTGTGTGCTTTTATATTTTTTTTGGTGGAGTTTTTTTGTTGTTTGTTTGGGGCTTTTTAGGGCCTTTTTTTGAGTATTCAGAGGATGTTGTTTTTATATTGCTGGTTCAGGTGCCAGGGCAGCAGCAGCCCCTGCCCTTGGCTGTGAGCCCAGGAGATTTTGGGGTGCCTGGCCCCCAAAAAAGCTCCAGCTCTGCTGGGGCAATGTCAGGTGCTTCTGGTGCTGATCCATGGCCATGGATGGAATATTTTTCCAGCTGCTCTGGCTGTGACACTTGGAATCTTAAAGGAAAGCAAAGCACCCTGCAGGAAGTTGCCTCTTCAGGTGTAGGAATGGGACAGATGAAAGATGAATTTACAAAGTGATGACTCTTGATTATTCCAGCTATTTCTCCAAAGGTTCTTCAGCCCATGCCCATTTGAAATTAGTTTTCTTGCAGTATTTCAGTTCTGTGAATTGCTTCAACTAACACTGCAAAAAACCTGAAGGATTGGAGTTTTATCATGTATTTTTTCATTTGTAAAACCTGAGTGCAGGTGTTAGAATTCCTCACTGGACTGTGGTTTCTGCTAAGGGCAATGAAGCACTTTGGAAAATTTAATAGTTATCAGGTCAGCAAAGGAAGCAGAGCATAAACTACAGGAGATTATCTTGGAATAACGAATAAAGAAGGAAGCATCTTAATCTTAGATTCTGGATTTATACATGCATGACTTTTCCAGACAAGTATAACCTCATAAATTCATAGCAATTAATATATTTCAGTCTTGAAACTCAACAGGTTTCTATGTCCTTAAAAAAACCTGTTTCTGTTGTCCTCATCCCCTTTCCCAGTTCACCTTTCAACTCCAAATGCAATAATTTATTGGCAGCACTTTGGATTCCAAGAGTTGGAGCTTTATTCAGTGGCTTTCAAGAAGGGTTGGGATAAAAATTTGGACTCATGAGAGAATCCAGAGGTTTTCATCCACCTGGTGGGTAAGAGCACTACACTCCTTCTTGGAGAGTTGCTCTTGAAGACATTTATAGGAAAAAGTGGTTAAAATAATTTGGAAATGAGGAGTGTGGCAAATGGGGAAGGGATCTGACTCTCTGGAAAAAATTCTTTAGGAAATGGCACCCAGTTTTGTGTTCCCTGTTTTCTCTCCTGACCTGTTTTAATTTGGTTTTGGGTTTTTTTTTTTTTTGCTTGGAGGATGTGAGGTGAGTGTTTGACAGAAAATAAACTGTGTAATGGCAGTGGTTAACATTCACAAAAGGTAATTCAGGTGGGAAAAAAAGCTTGGCAAGTCTAATAAACGCTTCCACAAGAGGATCTGCCTCTTAAGTTCTTGAGGGGGGAATACACAAACCACAAAAGGAAAACCCAAAACCCACTGTGAGATTTTCAAATTACCCCCAGAGACTGGGCTCACAGATTGCTGGTGGTGTGGATGTGAGCAGAGCATCCAAATCCCTGGAAATCTTGGTGTCCATCAGGTCAGATGCCCGGAGGACTCAGTGTCCTGCAGGGACTGGGACTCTGTGCCCCTGCTCAGGGCTCTCAGGCTGCTGAGTGCCAAGGTTTTCAATGAGCTGTGCTGAGTGAAAACCCTGGAAGTGGGAGAGAAATGGAAATTAGGGAATGTTTCCTGCCCTCGGCAGAGCTGTACTGGGGAGCTGGATGGGGTCTGACAGCTTTCAGCAGGACTGGTCCTGCGCTGGCTTGTGCAAAGTGACCTCTGGCTGAGTGTTCTGGGCATGTCATCAGCCACAGCTGCTCTGTCTGCTGGCCATCCACGTCCTTTTGGACAGATTTATGTCACACCCCACCCCTCCACCACGACCAGCATCATCACAGGAAACAATGGAGGAAGCAGATGCACATTATTTCTTAATTATTATTACTTGATTGCCATCTATAAATAATTTCTTTTTTTTCCCCCTTCAAAACCCAGGTTCCTATTTGTTTTTTTTTCCTTTTCTTGTTGTTACTCTAATGGGCTGTCTCATCTCCACAGCCATCAGAAATCTTGGCTTGATGAGGCTGCTATGAAACATTTAAAGATTTAAATTATAAACTCAGAGGGAGAAAACCAGTGATGCATGATTAGTTGGAAGTTTTAAACATAATAGTCGTATTTTTCATATGCATGTACAGAAATGGCTTGTGTCAACTGTAATGTGATTTTTAATACATATTAATAGAGTCTGTTGCAGTGTGGGTGGTTTGAACACCTTTTGGCAGATGGCTGTGGTGTTAGAGAATGCACAATATAAATTAGTCATTCAGGGAAAGAAAACAATGCTCGAGTGCTAACGCTGCCTCTGCTCAGAGGTTCCAGCACATCACTCCTGCAACCAGAAGGATTAGAAGTAGGATTAAACCTGCCAGGGAAATTAAATAAATGAATAGATGAATTCCTGTGTCAGAAAGGAGCTCGCTGTTGTGACAGCTCGTTCACATCCCAGCTGTGTCTCCATCTTTTAGGTCCTGTCCCTTTAGAGGTCAGATGCTGCAAAGCCAAGGCTGGGGCTCGGTTCATCCCTGGGATAGTTTGAGTGGAGCAGCATCTCCCACGTGGAGCCCCAGGGCTGTGAGGTTCAGGTGTCCTGGGTGTGAGGGCTGGAGCAGCTCTGCTGGGAGGAAAGGCTGAGAGAATTGGGATTGTCCAGCCTGGAGAGGAGAAAGTTTGGGGTCACCTCAGTGTGGCCTTCAACGCCTAAATGGGCTCCAAGAGAGCTGGAGAAGGACTGTTTATAGGAGGGGATGACTTCAGACTGAAAGAGAGTAGGCTTTAGAGGGATATTAGGAAAAAATATTCCTGGGGAGGCCCTGGAAGAGGCTGCCCAGAGCAGCTGTGGCTGTCCCTGGATCCCTGGAAGTGCCCAAGACCAGGCTGGATGGGGCTGGGAGCAGCCTGGGACAGTGGAAGGTGTTCCTGCCATGGCAGGGGTGGCACTGGGTGGGCTTTAAGGTCTCTTCCAACCCAAAGCCTTCCATGATTCCCTGAGGAAGGAAGTAACCACTGTGTTCAGACTGATGGAAGATGTGAAAGAAGTTGATGTCTGAGCATTGTCTGCTTTTTGTTTTGTGCTGTTCAGAAAACAGAATTAACTGTGATGAATCTGAGGGTGTTCCACTTTCCAGGTAGTGGCCTGACAAATGGCAGGGATTTTGTAGGAAATCACTTTAGCAGACGCTGAAGGGCACTCATCTCTGAGCCAGAGTGCAGCAGCTGCTTGAGCAATTTATTGCTGTGCTCAAATTCCTGATCGAGGCGCTTCTTTGGAATCGCTCTGCTTGGTAACCCTGGCATGGCTGGGGGAGCCTGGAAAGAGACATTTAAAAGCAATCTGCATTTTCTCCCTTGGAAATCTTTGGAGCCATTCTCATTCCTTGAGTTTCCAATGGGATGGGCAGTATCTTTTGGCTTCTGCTGGATCAGGAGGACTGTCAGGGCTCGTAATGAGCTTTGTGCGAAGCGAATGGTTTCGGGAGGAATGCGTGCAGTGGGGACCTCACTGCTGCTGGCTGGGCACACTGCTCCACAGGCAGCCTGCCTCTCCCCTGCCTTGGAGCATTTCAGGGTTTCCAGACACCCATTTGGAATTAGGATTGGTCACCACTACATCGAGCTCATCCCTTTGAACGTTGCTTTGTAGTGAAGCCGAAGTGGAAACAAATTGCAAGGTGTGAGCAAAGTGCCTCTTTTTACTGGGTAGGGCTGTGTTTCCTCTGGAGAGAGAATTGTGCTGCAAGCCTTTGAAAAGGAGCTTTGTGAGGTGAGCTGGTGGCTGAGGAGAGTGCCCAGCTGGCTCACAGGTTTGCTCTGGGTGCTGACCCCTCGTGTCGGGGCTGCTGGAGACCCAGCCGAGCTCTTTGCTGGAGGTGCAGCAGTTGCAGATGGAGCCGTCAGGAAAATTAACCCACAAACACCCGAGGTTTATGTCCAAAAAGGAGACAGAGGAGTCCTGTTACTTTATTGGAATAAAGGGAGAGGCCATGGGGCATTTCCCCTGGGGTCTCTCAGATTTTTGGAGCACTCACCCTTCTTTTTATCCCAATTTCCCAGCCGTATTTCCCTCTCTCTTTCCCCATTGCCTGAGGTACCTGAGAGGTACGGACTTCCCCAAACCCCTAAGATTCCCTTCTAATGTATACCCTGCTTTTTTTCCTTTTCCCTTGTGTCTCTGTACTTTTTCTCTAAATCCAGGGATTCAGCACAGTTTGAGTGAGTGTCAATTAGTGGAATTCCTATGGAATTTATGGTTTCCCCCCCTTTGCTTCTCTCACCTCTCCATATCTGGCTTTATCTCCCATCAGGCCCACAGTTTGTTTGCAGACACCTCCTCCTCACTCCTTTCAGAGCCACGTGTGGTTTACTGAGCTGCCCGTTAATTCTGCCAGGTGTGGAATCTCCTTTTACCACGAATGTTTATTTGACTCTACCACATCACCTGACATTATACCCCAGAAGTTTGCACCTCACTGACATTATGGCCTGGCTATAAAACGCCACTGTTAGGCAGCAAAACAGTACAGAAGCGTGGATGAGACTTAAAGGCGTTTTAAAAACGCTTTCTACGCCTTGGAATTACAAACATCCATCCCTTCTCCTGCTGATTGCACACTTTGTAACAACTATTGTTTCCAGGGCTGGGGTTTAATTCTCCTCAGCACCTTTGGTCTCAGTAGCAATCCTGCCAGCAAGGCTGCGAGGGCTGGGGGAGGCCAGCGGGAGGGCAGCCTGACTGACAGATGTTTTGAGCCTTTTTTGGTTCAGGAGTAGTGAAACGTTCCCAGGCAGACCTGTGGGAGTGGGGAACAGTGGCTCTGTCACCTGTAGGGGACCGGGGTGGCTTTGGGGTCAGGTCCCTGTGTCCCTCCCTGCGGGTCCAACCTCGCCCGCGATCTCTGCACAGCCCGGGGTAGAAATGGTGTCAGATTTGCAAGGAAATTCAAGCCACCTTTCAGTGTTCATGGCTAAATCACTGCTCAGGGGCTTTTCAGTGACACTGGTCAGCCCCAGAGTGCAGAGGTGTTTGAGCTGAGTGCTTTGGGGCCACCAGCAGGTGCCAGGTGAGGCTCTGGGACGTGTTCTGCAACACCATTCCCACCTGCAGAGCACTCACAAGAACCCCTGGGGTTGGAAAAGCCCTCCAGGATCATCCAGTCCCAGCTGTGCCCCAGCCCAGAGCTCTGAGTGCCACCTCCAGGTGCCACCTCCAGGGCTGGGCACTCCAAACCTCCCTGGGCAGCCCCTGCCAGTGCTTCTCCACCAGGTCTGGAAACAGATGAGGCACATTTTGGACATTTTCTGGAGTCCTGGGTTGTCCCTCTGGACAGGGAGAAGTGGTGCTAGGGACAACAACCGGCTCCTGGGATGGTTCCTCCTCATCTGCAGATTCTTTTCAGCAGCCCTGGAGCTGATTTTGCAGTGAGAGCCACTCCCAGACGCTTGGGATGCCCAAACTTGTCCTGGATTATAGAAGCTTAAAGGATTTGTTGAAAATACTGATTTCTTTGAGTGTGAAAGTGGTATCCCTTGTGCCCAACAAGCTTCTGTGAGCCCATTTAAACATTAGCCAAGCTGAGAGTGAAAACAACTTTCACTCTAATAAAGCCAAAGTTGCAAAATTAGAAATGCTGTTATTATGAAAGAAAAGCAGACAAAATTAGGAAACAGAAGCTTCATGTGTGCCTGGATTAGGAGCTGCTGAAGGCGTTACCTCCAAAGGAGAAATCCTGTTTTTGCTTTGGTGACTTCAGCCTGACAGTGCTCAGATTTTGGAGAGCTCTCTCGGGAGTGGAAGCTCCCCTGGGGATTTCACTCTTTATTTTGTCATTTTCTGTCTGCTCCATAATGTAAGAGGCATTTTAGAACAGCTCTCAGGCTTCCCTGATTGCTTCACTGGTTTGGGGGACCTGTGGGTGTTGCCAGCTTGGATTTACCTGCCTGGTGCCCAGGAGGGTGCCAGTGACCTTGGTTTATTGTGAATGGGTCTGAGGGAAGCAGAGGGAATGGGAAACTGCAGGGTTTTGTTTCTCAGGAAGCCCACAGCATTGCAGTTCTTTGGTGATGTTTATAAACATGTAAATCATATTAATAATTCCCCCCCGAAAGATTTTCCTCAGACAGGTAATGGAGAGTGGCCCCAGCCCTGTTTTCCTTCACCAGTTGCTTCTGTTGCTGGAGAGGCAGGGAGGAGTTGTGGTGCATGAGCAGAATTTGACAGGTTTCCCATGGAAACAGGAGATCAGGTTTTTGTTTCTTCTTTGCCAGCGAAGCTGATGTCAGTCAGGAGCATCTCTGCTGTCCTCAGAGGATACACCCCGGTGTAGATTGGAGCAAGTGAGGGCTGAGTCCTCCTGTGCCGGTGTACTGAATATTTTATACAGTCTTATCTGCCTTAATGTCTCATATTTATATAAATTTTATAAAATTTCTTGTTGATATGATACTGATATTTCTTTTTGAAATAAATTCCTGCTGCAGCTTCAGCCTGGGGAGTTCAGGCAGGTTTGAAATACTCTCAAATGCAGATTTTGCTGCTTGGTTCTCTGATCCCCCCAGACTGGCAGTGCCATCTCAGGGTCCCCAGTTCCCTGCCCAGGGCTTTGAGACCCAGGCTCTCTTTCATTTCTTCCCCGGAGAGTTGCTGCTCCAGCCTCACAAATCCTCCCAAGTCCCTGTGCTGCCTGTCTCTGCACAGCACTGATCCCTGCTCAGCTGCATTCCCAGATTTTGACAGAACCATCCCTCTCCCAGGATCTGTTGCTCGCTCATGGACACGGAACAGCAGCTGCACAGCCCCTCCCTGGAGCTGCACCAGCC
Source organism: Notiomystis cincta (assembly GCA_013398075.1). Classification (NCBI taxonomy): domain Eukaryota; kingdom Metazoa; phylum Chordata; class Aves; order Passeriformes; family Notiomystidae; genus Notiomystis; species Notiomystis cincta. The sequence continues at coordinate 7,502 of VZRX01004771.1, forward strand.
TCGTCTGGTGCCTGCTCCAATTTCCTCCTGTGCTCCTCTTGCTGCCTCCTCTGCCCTGAAACCTCCCTCTCTCCACCTCCATTTCCCACTCCAAGTCCTGTGCTCTCTGTGCTGCTTTAACCCTTCAGCCTCGTGGAATCATGGAGTGGTTTTGGGTTGGAAAATGCTCATCCATGGCAGGGACACCTCTCACTGTCCCAGGGGGCTCCAAGCCCCATCCAGCCTGGCCTTGGGCACTTCCAGGGATCCAGGGGCAGCCACAGCTTCTCTGGGAATCTCTGCCAGGGCCTCCCCACCCTCCCAGGGAACTCATCCCTTGCTGCTTCCTCATTTCTGCATGGAGGCAGACCCCAAATGTCTGTACCAGCTGTTGAAACAGCTTTGCTCAAAAAGCATTAAATTCTTTGTTTCCCATTACCATTTCTGCCTCCAGTGCTACACTGGCTCTAATGGAGGGTTGTATTTGGGTTTTTTTTCACACTAACTTGGCTCTACTGCTTCCAGTATGGAAAGAGGTGAGAATCTCAGTCACACCTGGACCAGGTAAAAATGAGTCAAGACACACCTGCTCCATGAAACATCATTTGGAGCTTTTCCCCAAGCAAGTCAAGCCTTTACTGGCACTGAGTCAACTCAGTTGCCTTTAATGCTGTTCCCAGGGTTACCTGCTGGGAGGAACAGAGGGAACAATTCTGTGCACACCAAAGGCACAGTGAACCCAATTTCTCCCTGATCCTGATTGGGAAATACCATAAAGCATCCCAGAGGCATTGCTGGACCTGGCTGCTGACTAGGAAGAAATTCTGAGAGGAACAATTGTGTAAGAAACCTGTTTGAAACCCATATTTCTCAAGAATTCTGTTGTGCACATCATGATGCCTCCATTTCCTGCCTCTGTGCCTGCCTGCTTAGTATGGGTTGTGATATCATTTACCTGATCTACTCCTCTCTTACTGGAGGGAGAGAAGGGAAAAAAACCCCAACAAAAATCCCTTTATGAAGTGCTCTGCCAATTTACCATGCCATAAAAGAGATATGCCATAGTTATTACTAAGGCCTAATTATGTAAATGACATCATTTAATAATCATTATTAAATCCCAGCAAGCTTTATTTCTCTTCCTTATTGTTGATGGTTGTCCTTGATAGGAAAATGTCACGATGCCTATCATAAAAATTAATTTTTGTGAGGATTTCACACCATTGCAGGAGCTTGGAGGCAGGAGGCCTCGCAGGCAAAGGAGGAGGCTGATTCCTGTTATCTTTGCAAGAACAAATGTTGTCCACGAGGAGAGCAGGGAGGGGAGAGAGAACTCTCACAGCAGCAAATATTTAATTAAAAAAAGCTGCTTGGGCCAACTAGTTGTGGCAGCAGCTGCTTAAACAGAGATCTGTCCTCTAAATAACTTCAGCTAAATAAAGGGAGGGAAAGGAGAGTGGAGGGGAAAGCTCCAAGGGCTTGTGCTGTAATTGCAGGAGTGGGTTTAATTTTTGCATTTTGGTCTCTTCAGTAGCCAGGAGCTCCTTCTGTGCCTGTTTGGAAAACCAGGATGCTTCAAGCTCTGAGGTTTTACAGGGAGAGGAGTGCCAAGAAAGCCAATACATCACCTGCTGCCTCTGCTGCCTGCATTTGAGGTGTGCAGGGTCTCATGAGGGAGGCTTTTCTGCCAGGTAGGATAAAATCGAGCTTGGCAGGGACAGAATTAGCTCTTTTCCAGCGTTCCCTGACTCGAGGAACTCAAGGACTCAAGGAGACTCAGTGTCTCCACTGCAGCAGGGCTGGGGTTGTGCCCTCGTGTTAGGGAGCTGCCCCAGCCTTGGGGAGCTTTAACATCACACTCCTGGGAGTTTTCTCCATTTAACATTACACTCCTGTTGAGTTCCCTTTGCACCTTCTGGACCTGCCATGTTGTGACCTGGAGCCCCAGAGGCTCGTGGCATTTGTTGAACATGAAATGTTGCTTATAATAATCCCATTTTTTTAGGGAGTGCCTCAGAGCATCCATCAGGCTCCCAGCTCAGTTCTATAATAAATGGTTTTTGTCCAACCAGCTGGGCTGGGCAAGAGAGAGGAGTGTGGGGTGTCTGTGCAAGGTCTGTGTCAGGAGAGCTCCTTGAGATGCTCAGATCCATGAGGAGTAAATCCATGAATCTTTTCCATGCTCTGGGGACATTCCAGGCTCAGGGCTGCAGGGAAGAGTGAAGGAGCAGAAGTTCAGTCAGAGATATTGAGAGAAGAGTGTATGGAAGGCACTGTGCATTTTTTGTGCATAACCCACTCCTCTCTGTGGTGTTTTTAACCATTTTCTGGTTGGTCTTTATAAGGAACACAGTGAGTTATGGGAGATAATGGTTAGAGGGCAATAAAGTTTATTGTCCATGATGTGACACAAATGAGATAAACACATAAAAAACATGACCAACAGTATTGAGGATTTCTTCTTTAATTTTTTTTTTAAGAAAAAGGCAGAGCAGTGTCTGTGATGCTGTAGAAGCTCTGGATGAAGTCTGTAATGCAATTTTCGTGCCTGTGGCTCAGAAAGAACTTCTCCCACTGTGCCCATCACTGATTAGAGCAGCACTGCTGCAGTGGGCTGGGGAGCAAGAGCCACCCTTGCTCTGAAGAACTCGGTGCTATGGACAGAATGAGCAGTGAAGTCCTGGTTTGACATTCAACACTTCTCCTTGCAGTTGTACATAACTTTAGCAGATTTAATTGTTCAGGCAGAACTTTCCACTCCTGGTATTTGCCTGCTGTCCTTCCCACTTGATTTTATTTGCTTTAATTTCCAGCAGGGTGGAGTTGAGGTTTTTTCCCAAAACTTGGGAAAGGTAATGGTAGGTTTGTGCTCAGTGTCCATAAAGTCACTTCACAGGGAACCTGCAGCAGCTCCAGCTTTCCAAACAAAGATTTTGGGTTTGGTGGTGGGGTTGAGGTGAGTGGCTTTTGCTGTTGCCATGGAAGGAAAAGGAAAAGCAGTGATCTAAATTGTCCTGGGGTAGTTATTGGGAACTTCCTCTGGGTTGTTTCTAAACCTTCCTGTCTGGCCTTGGAGATTCTTTACCAACCCCTCTTGTCTGAGGGAATGGATTTAGTTTTGCCCAGTTTCCCTTACAACATTTTCCCCAGGTGCTGGGAAAACAGGTGAGCCATTGTATTTCCCCCAGGCTTTGGGGCTGTTTGAACAGTGGGTTTGCTGCACGTGTTCCTTCCTCTTGTTCTCTGCTCAGCCACCTTGGCTGGAGTCAAATTGTATCTCTAGAGATCAACTGTGCCTTAAAAACACCCTGGCCTTGTGATCTGCCTGATGAAACCTCTCCTGTGATCACCTGGAGCATCCTGCAGTGCTGGGAGGGATGATGAATGTGGATCCCGAGGAGAGAGAAGCAGAATTACAGAGTCTCTTCCCTTTCTTTCACAGCTGCAGTAGATTTATTCAATATATTGTCAACCAACTGTCTTCAGTGCGCTTGATGGATGTTTTGATTTAGTGCCTTGGTAAAAAAAAAGGTGTTAATGGAGAAAAGCAACTGTTGCAGCTAGAAAATCATTGGGGTTGGGAGTGTTTTGAATGCTGCTTTTCCCTTACAATGGTAAAACTACCGGAGCAAGTGCAGAAAATTGCTGCTGTGCTCAGAAATAATCCTCACCTTATCAACAACTTGATTTCCCTGAAAGCTTTGCCAAAAAACATTTCCATTAACAGAAGCTGTAGGAACAAAATGATGACCAGATAAATTGCAGCATTATGCTGCTTAGAAGAGTCTCTCAGGCACTCCTGGTTTGATTCTGAGCTCTTTCCTCCCTGGAGATCCTGACAAAAATTTGTCCCATCTTCTTTGTGAGTCTCTGCTGGGATTGTAACAGCTCCTAAAAAATGCAGGTGAAACCAGGGTGTCTCCCCTGGGTGGGCTGGGCTGCTGAATGTGTGTTTTTATTTAGGCTTATTGGGGGTTTTACTGAGCTGTGAAGTTCTTCATGGAAGAAGGAAATAGTTGTAGATTCCAGGTGAAAACAAGGAAAACAGGAAATGCAGAATCAGGATGAATTATCCATGCATCTCTAATGCCACCCTGTTTGCTCAGGTCCTCAGATTCCTAATGCACAAACTGGGCCAAATCTTATAATTATTGCCCTAAATCAGTTCCTCTGGTGCTACTCCCTTGGCAGACTCTAAATCCCACTGGGAAATGTGGATCCTCCTGTAGAATGAAGCCAAGATTCCCAAACTGAGAGATGCTGCTCCCTGTCCAGACAGGCACATCAGGATTTCAGAGTGATGAGGATGGTGTTTCACTGTGCCCTGAAACACTTCCCTGCAGTGTCTGTGTGAAATCACCACATTCCACTTGATTTTTTTTTCCCCCTAAGTAATCCCTTGTATCTCTGGCAACGTAGGAAATGTTGGAAGCTTAATGGCCTCAACTTATCAGGAAAAGCAAGCGTGGGGAGATCCTCCCCGAAGCTGAAAGAGCAAATCTCTGTTATTACACAGGAGGAGGAGAATCAGAGGCAGGCAGAGAGTACAGAGCCTGCTTGCTGTGAAACTCTCCGTGGTCACGAGTCACTGGCTGCAATTTAAATTAGGAACACGCAGTGTCCCAGTGACTTTCACTGCCATTGTGCTGAGATGCAGGGTAACA